>JAGFNQ010005720.1:0-22788 GCA_024364735.1 Boesenbergia rotunda
CATTTATGAAATCTAATTTAATCCTAAATGTGTATTAAGTGCACATCAAAATGTGGTTCCCACATTACTTGTGCATCTCATACACTTAAGTTTATTTTTACTATTCTACATTATTATGCATCATATACATCACAAGCATAGCAATAATAAAAATAAACATAAGTGACTTGGTCATGGCCCTGCTAAGACCCTCTCAAGCCAATGAGAGGATCCGATGGTCAACCTAGGTCTAGCGGCTTCTCCAAGCGCTTCCTCTTGACCGTCTTGGTGTTGTCGACTAGTTCTCCCGAGTCCAAGTTCTCCGGAATTTCCGTCGTCTTCACTTTTGTACATTACAAATTTTATACTCGAGTTACATTCGAGTCTAAATATGAAATACAACAGAAATAAAATATTAAAAGCCGACACGCAGGTCGCAAACACAATACAACACGCATATGTACAAAAACGGCGCGCAGGCCGTATTATGAATTACAACACAATTTTAATCTTATTAAAAATTGGGTTTTGGGCCATGACCATCACACTACTGTATATAATTCAAAATTATGTAATTTTACAGATTTTATATAATTTTTCTACTGATTTTTTTAGAATTTTTCGAGTCACAACTCCGCGGCGGTCCCGGTAAGCGAGTTTCGGGCGTAATCGCGAGACAAGGCCCCTTGCGGGGTTAGGGGCAGCACCCCTACTCGTGAAATAACCTTCACGAGTGTCTTCTTGTGATTATACAGCGCTTTTACCCGCTGTCCCAAAATCCATTTGGGCGAAACTTGCCGTTTCGAAGAAGTTTTTCTCGGTGGCAAAGTCTACAAGTGCTTCGCACTCGTCGCTTTGCCTCTACGAGGAAAAATACTCAAAAATCCTAAAATTTAGAAAAATTACAGAAGCATAAAATTATCTAAATTTTGTATCTAATACAAAAAAATAAAAACCAAAACGAGCACAAGCTTCGCTCGTGGCTCTGATACCACTGTAGGGTTTTTCGAGCCGCGAAAACCGCTTTTCCGCGTCGCGGAAACCCCGAAAGCCCCAATAGAAAGGATCCGAGCGAAGAAAACCATTTCAAAATTTTACGAGTGCTCGTTTACATGCTTCAAAACTGATCTACAACCTAGATCTATTAGAGAAGAGAAAACTACCTTCGATGTGTGCCCCGCAATTCCCGCTCGCTCCTCGGTTGGTGTCGGATCTCAAGGATGCAAAGTAGCAACCCTCTAGAAGTATCCACACAAGCAAGAGAGTGGAGAGGAGAGCCCAAAAGTGTGCTAGCACTACTTGGGGTCTCAGCAAGATGAGAGGAGAGGGAGAGCAAAAACAAAACAAAACCAAGTGAGGAGAAGAATGAATCACACACACACAAAAAACTCCTTTTGTGTGTTTAAGTGGCCGGCCACTTAATGGCCATTATTGGCCATTAAGTGGCCGGCCACCACCTTGGGTAACCCCCTATTTGAATTCAAAATTCAAATGGGGAGGTTACTTAGCCTTGATGATGATGCCAAGTCATCACTTGGTCAAGTCAAGGTGATATGGCTTGAGTCAAGTCAAACTTGCCTCTTATGGACTTTCCATATTTAGCCAAAGTCAAACTTTGACTTTATTATTCTCCCATGATTAGATTCATCCAACACTTGGATCAAACTCGAGTCCAACTCAAGTTGTCTAATTTGAGTCAAGTCAAGCTTGCCTTTTATGGACTTTCCATATTTAGCAAAAGTCAAACTTTGACTTCATTACTCTCGGTCCATCATATGGACTTATTCTCCATCTATTGCTCTATGTGTGTGACCCTATAGGTTCTTGTAACGTTGGCAATGCCCTTAAACCTATTTAAGGACATAAGCAATGAGAGGTATCTAGCAACACATCATTGCTACCCAAGTTACAAGAATGTCGAGATCCAACATCACCATTGTGACTAATAATTGTGACCATCACAATATGTGACAACGTCCTTCTATCCTCGATATCTAGATTGATCTTTCATGAGGCATAGACCGTGTCATCCTCAAATCAATCTATATGTCTTGATCTCCAAGTAGACTCACTATAATCAAATAAGCTCAATATCTAATATTGCCTTATTTGGGCATGGCCATGCACTTAGTGGTCTTACTCTATCAAGAACGAAGATATCACTCCCGTCATATAGGAGGGATAGATCTCATCTACGTTACTTACATTCCTCCGCATAATTTGTTACAAACCCAGTAATCGCCTTTATAGTCCACCCAGTTACGGGTGACGTTTGACGAAGCCAAAGTACGTAACTCCTTATGTAGGGAACTATGGTAACTTCAGGTCTAGGACTATAGTCATACTAATAGTCACATGAGAAAGTATATGACACTCATATAACGATCCATGATACTTTCTCATGGCGGGCCATTCAGTATACATTCTCTAATGTATACCCATGTGTCAACTTGATATCTCATATCCATGACTTGTGAGATCAAGTCATCATGTTGACCTACATGCTAGTCTCTATGCATTAACATTGTCCTTGAATGTTAATACTTGACTAGGAATAATTAAGAGTAGTGTTCTCTATATCATCTCACTATCGATTCAACTAATCGATTGATATAGATAAGAACTTTCTACTCAAGGACGTTATTATACTAAGTTATTTGGCACCAATACACATAAGTACAATAACCATAAGAAATGCCTTTATATAAGAAATATATATACAAGAATATGATACAATGAGTCCAAAAAGTAATCATCATATGATTGGCTCTAGGGCTCTCACTAACATCTTACGAGTCGGGTACACAACTTACAAAGTAAAATACTTATCATGTCTTTACATATATATGCTAAGGATGTACTCCAATTTCACTGCTCAAGGGACACCCACTTTTTCAGGGTGTTTCTGTTCCCATAGGGACACACCTCACAACATAAGGGTATTCTGGATCCCATACTTAGTGGAGTATCCTTTCAAGCATTTCATCATACATATCACATGAAATCTCATAAGGGTGCCCCATGGGCCATAAGACATGCTCATACATACATCATAATTCGACCACTTAAACATACTTTAGATATGACAAGATTTGGTCACATAGATCATACTCATATCATAGGAAGTAGTAGCATGCTAACAGTTAAGGTGATCAGACATTCCATTTAAACACCACATGCATATACATGTCATAGGAAGTGGTAGCATGCTAGCAATTAAGGTTTCAAATCAACCATTTCATTTAACACCACATGCTTATACATATAATCATCCCCAAACAGAAGCATATCTCATAGGGTAATTTAACCTTCACAAACCCTAATCCTAGTGGGTTGGCCGAAACATCAAGGATAGGGAAAAATTAGGGTTTTTTCATTGAACATTCACACAGACATTTATACAAACACCTTGTATACAATATCATATAATATACTAAGCATGAATATATTCTAGGCTAATTCAACCCTCACTAACCCCAATTCCATGCTTTGGCCGAAACCCATCCAAACCCTAAACCTTAGTTTTTGTTATCACAAAATGAAGGGTCACAACATATGTGTATACCCTAAGTTCCAAGGGTTCTTCTCATGTATCAAAGAGTAGCCAAAGGCTTCCCTTGGAAGGTGGCCGAACCCTATACAAGGACCAAACCCTAAGTTTTGTTCACCACATTTTGAAGGATACAACATACACATATACCCTATGTTCCAAGGGGTCTACACATGTAACAAGAAGTAACCCAAAGCCTTCCCCAAGGGGGTTGGCCGAAACTCACTCAAGGGAAGATTCCCATTTTCGAAACCAATAAAGAGAAAGAAGATCATACAATAACCATTACACTGCAGGCGAGGGGATACTTACATCCTTTCACTTGAATTTCTCCTTCTCTTACTCCTTAGGGTAGCCTTGAAGAAGAAGAAGATGAGTGTTTCCTTTGTTAGCCTTCTCTAGCACTCTTGGCCCTAGTAGAGGGCAAGGTCCTTGTAGAATTCTTCTTCCTTCTAATTCCCTAGGGTTAGAACCCTAGGGTTGTGTTTCTTTTTCGAAAATGAAAAGGGAGAAGGAAGGGCTCTAGGTTTCGAAATTTGAGTGGGGAAGAAGAAGAAGAAGTGTAACTTCTTTTCCCTCTCTTACTTATACTCTTATCATGAAGAGACATGTCTCTTCGCTTCCCTAGATTTAACAAGAATGTTTCTTATTCTCTCTACAAGAAACATGGCTTGGTTCATTGGTTATGACATGGTTAGTGCAACTAGGAGGTTCAAGGTTCAATCCTTGCTTCCTCCTTTCTAACTCTTCTTTTTATCATAATTTGCACTAATCCATATCAAAGCCCACTAAGCCAAGCCCATCATGAAATTTCATAATATTAATAATATTTCATGATTTCATAATATTTCATAATATTAATAATATTTCATGAATTCATAATATTTCATAATATTAATAATATTTCATAATATTAATAATATTTCATAATATTAATAATATTTCATGAATTTCATAATATTTCATATCCATGAATTCATAGTATTTCATAATATTCCATAATAATATTTCATGAATTTCATAATATTTCTTATTCATGAATTCATAATATTTCATAATATTTCATATGGGAAAATTTTGGGACGTTACATAAGTCCTGTTGAGTGAAGTTGGGCATGAAGTCTTGGTCTGGGGGACTGAACACTAAGTCCTGATCGGGGATTGGGCAATGGAGTCTTAGTCGAGTGAGGATTGCGGAAAGAAGTAGAGACGGGACGAGGTTAGACATCTTGAGATCCGATTTCTCGGAGGCCGAGCAAAAGTCCAACCGGAGGTCCTGGTTGGAAAAAGATTTAGTCTAGCGGGAATTGCAGATTGAAGTAGAAGACGGATCGAGGTCGGACATCTCAAGATCCGGGTACTTAGAGGCTAAGCAAAAGTCCAACTGGAGGTCCCGGTTGGCAAAAGATAACTTCTCCAGGGTGAAGTAGGTGAGGACGCGTTCCCCGGGAAAGGGAACATTAGGCGTCGGTTCGACCTAGGGTTTCGGGTGAAATCCAAAATCAAAACCAATAAATTAGGGCTTAGATTATTTGTATGTTTGTCTTGTGTTTGTTGTCTTGCAGGTACCTGGAGTTGGAGGCAAGATAGGAGAGCAAACGCAGGAAAAAGTGGAGCTGGGAAGAACCTTCCTGGGCCCCTGAATGAATCAGGCGCGAAGAGGGTTGGGCGCCCTAGTTGAGGGCAGCCCCTCCTAGGCGCCTGGAAGACAAGGACATGAGGCTTCCCAGGTGCTTGATAAGGCTACCTTATCCTTGCGCGAGATTAGCTGTTGCAGATCAGATTTTGACCACATGTGGCAGGCGCCCAAGAGATTTGAGGCACCCGAGAATGCAGTATATAAAGGGGGTCGACCCCTCACTTCAAGCATCCAAGTTTCCAATCTGTCTAAGCATTTTGTGAAAAGCAAAAGCGCTACAACAAAGCTCTGTGACCAAGGAGGCTCCAGGAAGAAGTGCGCGACACTTCGGACTTCCATAGTTGGCCGAGGTTTCTTTTGGTTTGCTTTTATTTAAGGGTTGTATTTATTTACTATTTTTGTGATTGTAATTTGAACTGTAAGACGAGTATTCTTTGTCTCCAAAAATTCTAAAAAGAAGACCAATAGTGGACTCACGTCAAGTACATAGGCCTTGGACGTACTGACCCTGGGGGGTTGAGAACCAAGTAAATAAACCCTCTTGTCTCCAATTTTTCTTTATTTTATTTTATATTTTCGCTGCATACTAACACTAATAGAAAGAGGAACAACGAAGTTTTCTAACAAAAATTATGAGTCGATATTCACCCCCCTCCCCTCTATCGACCTGCACTGATCCTACCAGTGGTATCAGAGCAGGTAGCTCTTCACCGGACTAACAGCTGAAGGAGTAACAACGCCAGGAATTGAGGGGGAGCAAGGGTAAATAAAGGTAAAATTTTGATTATCATTTTTCAAATTCCATATTATTTGTTTTAAGTGTAGGGAGAGAGGACACTATAAAAACCAGTGTCCTACTCGTAAGATTCGAACATCACCACCGACGACAACGAAGGAATCAGCGCTAGGAGTCTGGAGGGACAAGAGTCACATCCGTTGTTTCATGTGCCAAAAGCTGGGACATTACAAGAACCATTGTCCAGACTGGAAAGTGTCCCAATCCTCAATACCGAGAAATGCAACCACGGTATAGGAGGTACGGAAAGTTAATTTTCGCAATAATTTTCAAATTCCTGCACAATATACAATCATTCTGATAGTTTAGATAACACTGTTAATTTTTCTAATAAATTAGATTTTTTGCATAGTCAACCTAATGTATTGCATGACAAATTATCAAACATTGACAATATTAAAATATCAAATATTAATTTCTTAATCCATAATGTTAATGCTACAATTTATGAAATTAATTCCAATATTTTAATTAATAATTTTTCTGATAATACTGATAATCCTAAAGATAATTATGAAATCTTAATTAATAATATTTCAGATAATTTTGAGGATCAAAACGAAGTTGTAATTAGTAATTTTTCTGATAACTCTGAGAATAATGATGAAATTATTACTGATAATTCTAATATTTCTAAAAATAATAGTGATGATAATAGTCAACTATTAATTAACAATTCTACCATTTCTGAATATAATGATACAACCTTAATTAGCAACCCTGAAAATTATTCTATCTATTTTGAGGATAATGAGACAATGTTTGTATATAACTCTGAAGATGAAAATGAAGATGAAGATGAAGATGAATTTATCAAAATTAAAGCTATATTTAATAAGGCTTACAAAAATTCAAATAAAGCAAAAGTATTAAACAAACTTGAAAATTTAAATGCAATTGAAATAATAGATGAATGAGAGAATTAATGGAAATGATGCAACTAGATCCAAAATTATTAGAAAATTAAAATGTAATTAATTCTTAATAATTTGAACTTTAATTAATTCTTAATAATTCAAACTTTAATAAATTTTTAATTTAAACCTTAATAATTTAAACCTTAATTAATTCTTAACAATTTAATTCTATTAATTCTTAATGATTTAAACACTAATTAATTCTATTAATTCTTAATAATTTAAACACTATTTAATTCTTAATAATTTAAACTCTAATTAATTTTGTTAATTCTTAATAATTTAAACTCTAATTAATTCTTAATAATTTAAAATCTAATTAATTCTTAATAATTTAAACTCTAATTAATTCTTAATAATTGAAACCTTAATTAATTTTTAATAATTTAAACTTTAAATAATTCTTAACAAATTAATCCTCAATTAACTCTTAACTAATTAATCATTAATTAATTCTACAACTTAAATTTTTATTAACTCTTAATCTTAATTAATTATCGATTTAACTTTAATCCATAATTCAACAAAATCCATGAACTAAATTCTAATTAATTGCCTTCAATTGTGAAATTAAATAAAATCTCACCCAACTGAAACAGTCAACTTAATAACAATAAATATATCAAAGTGGGTTGACATATTCGCGGGTTCAAATAGTCTGTATCAAATCAAGAATTTGATACATTATTAGAAACCTAATAAAAGTAATTGGACCTGATTGACTCATGCTTAAATGTTATGCTCATGCATCTATTTTTTTTTTAAATTTTTGTCATGTCATTCATGTTTACTTTTCTACTTAATTTAGAATGGATAGATAGAAAATAGATTGGTTGATTCTTGCCCAACATAGTACTAGGGTGGGGTGAGATAATAATACGTTAGGGAAGCTTGGTCTAGGAAGTCAGGAAGGGTAAGGAGTACCCGACCTGGTCGACTTATCTAAGTCAAACTAGCCAATGCTACCTCGCCACATCCTAGACTAGTTAGACCAAAGTTTTCGAAAGTGTAAATTGAAAGTATAGTTTCTTTAAAAGGCTTTGTCTACGAAAAGGGTTGATGATCCAATAAGGCTACGACCAAAGAAGGCCCCTGTGTCTTGCCAAGACCTGGAAGCCAATTATTGAAATCTACTTTTAAATTACAAATTGTTAAACCTGAATCTAACTCAAGGTCAAATAATCTATAAATTAAATTGAGAAAAATTATTCAAGCATCTCACAAGCACCCATAAGGGAACCATATTTGTTTGTATTGCAACACTTAGAATGGGTGAGATGTTAAGGACTAATTAATTGACAAATGTTTTTCAAAATATTTTCAAAATCTTTAGGATATGTTCTTAAAAATCTATTTTCAAAATAATATTTAAAGATAATAATGTTTGAATGAATTTCATGTTTGATTCTGTGCTTACCTATAAATACATATTTCAAAATTATCTTTTCGAAAATTGTTTGACATACACTTAGACGCAAACCTTCTAGGTCAACACTAGAGTCCCTTAAGACACTTAGGTAGAGTTCCTTGTAGTTAACAAGGGTAGCCAGAAGGTGTCAGGTTTAGATGGAGTCTATTTTTTGTTGTTTTTTTTAAAAAAATATTTTTCAAAATTACTCTTTTCAAAAAGTTATTATGCATTTTAAAATATTTTCTGAAAAATACTTCTTCAAATACTATAATATTCTTTCAAAAATTACTTTAATTGATCTTTTGCTTTCAATAAACTCTAAAGACACATAGAATGTTTTCTTTATGATCTATATGAATTTCGAAAATTATGTCAGGTTTAGGGGGAGTCCTAATCAAAAGAAATTAATTTATTTCTATTACTGATTATGCCAATATATTTCTTAAATATTCTGGTGTAATCTTTACGTTTGAATCAAACCCTAGGACTCAGAGGAAGATCAACTTATGGTCAACAAGCTTCCTAGGACTGTGTCAAGTTTTGGGGGAGGTTCAAATTAAAAGAATAATTAGAAATTTCAAAAATGTTATATTTTCATAAAACCACTATCCTATTTAAAATACATTTGAAAATTCTATATTCTCATTTTCCAAAATTTATTTCAAAAACTTTTGTCTTTTAGAATACCTTTGAAAATAAATTTTACTTGTGTTTGGAAAAAATTCCAAGACACTTAGGAATATTTTTCTTGTAGTTAACAAGGTTTCTTAAGATTGTGTCAGATTGGAAAAGAAACCAAATCAAGAAAGTTATTATTTTTTCAAAACTAAATACATTAAAAATATTCATTTATGGAAAATCCCTATGACACATAGGAATTTTCTTGTGGTCAACAAGATTCCGAAGATTGTGTCAAACTTAGGGAAGTTCAAATTATTTTTAAAATTCATATATTATTGGTGAAATATTTTTTTAAAGTACTTAGTGTCTTTTAGAATATTTTCAAGAATAAGTACTTTGTATTTTTTTAAAAGGGAAGTGTTTTGAAAATCATTTTTTTAAAAAAAATCTTAAGTATTTTCAAAAAGTGAGGGAGAGATTATCTTAAAATGGGGAGAGAGGCTTAAGTTATCCACTATTTCCTTTTAATGTAAGATTTTTTTTTGAAAATCTTATTGTTGGTGCAATTTTTTTATCCAATATTTCCTTTTGATGTGCGACAAAGGGGGAGAGAGGCTTAAGTTAGATAATTTTGTTTCTCCCAAGTGTTAAACCTAGAACCCTTAGACCTAACCTAACTTCAGATTATTATCAAACATCAATAAGGGGGAGATTGTTGGTGGAAAGTGCATCAATGATGAATAGTCATCCTCTAGGGTTTCGATGTTTCACAATATACTAAGGTTAGTCAAAGTGATTAATGGTTAAACCAAACAGGACTTAATGTTTGGTAGGATAAACCCAGGTTTGAACCCTTAGACCTAACCTAACTTAAGATTATTGTCAATCATCAAAATGGGAGAGATTGTGTTGGTGCAGGCAGCACCTAAGTCAAACCTGGGTTTTGATAATGGCAAAGGGTTCAAGAGTAAAGATGTTATTTTTCGTCTAATGTGTTCACTAAGTGTGCAGAAAGAAGTCCTGGTGAAGGGCTGCTGGGCACCTAGCGAAGGGTTGCTAGGCATCGAAACCCTAAGACCTGGCGAAGGGTTGCTAGGTGTTAGTGATATGAGAGAAGTGTCCTAAGGCAATCGCCTTATGATTGTAAACATTTATTTTAATAAATGATAATTCACTATTTGAGTATGTGAGGACGCGTTCCCCGTCGATGGAATAGTAGGCGTCGGTTCGACCTAGGGTTCCATTTGGGAGACCCAAAGTCAGAACCAAGATACCTACGACTTTAAAACATTGACTAATATTCTTGCTTTGTTGTTATGGAACTAAGCTTGAATGCAGGGATCGAAGGAGTGTGTTTCTGCAGCTCAGAACACCCCAAAGGAGAGGGGCAGGCAGCTGGGCCAGGTGCCCGGGAGGTCCCGGGCGCCCAAGGTTAAAGCCAAACAAGAAGTTAAGCAAGAATTGCTTCGAAACAACACTGGTCTAGGCGCCCGGGAGGTCCCGAGCGCCCAAGGTCAAAGCCAAAGATGAGTCAAAGCAAAAACAGCCACGAAGCCAGCGGACCCAGTCAAGCTGGGCGCCTCAGAGGTCCCGGGAGCCCCAGTTAGCTCCAGAGCCGATTCGAAGGGGATAAACGCTGGCCAAGCTTCGGATAGAGGTTCTCGGATCCGAAGGCACGTGTCAGGCACCCCCGATGTCCTAGGCACCCCCAGGAGCACTATAAAAGGGGCTCGGCCCCGAGGCTTCAGTATAACAATTTTCCAACGCCTCTAAACTTTTCGTTCAAGCGCTCTGCTCCAGCAAACTCCGATCTCGAGATTCCACCGGCAATGACGACCCCCTGCTCCAAAGTACGATCCACACTAGGCGTCGGTAACAAAAGGTGTAACTCTTTTATTTACTGCGATATTATTGTACAAAATTCTGTAAACCTTTGCGCGATTATAGAATTGCCCGCAGTAAACGATCAAGGACTGTGGGCGTTAGAGTAGGAGCTGACCGCGACTCCGAACCATGTAAAAATACTTGTGTTCCTCGTCTTTGTTTTTAATTCCGCTGCGTACTTTCTCTTAATCTTATCCGAAAAAGATTTCACGATATTCACCCCCCCTCTATCGTGTTTCTCGATCCAACAAGTGGTATCAGAGAGGGGTAGCTCAAATTTGGTGCAACCACCAATTTGGGAATTTTTGGGATTTTTATGAAATATTTTTTATTTTTTTTCGATCGAACTTTTATCATTAATCGAGGTTGATGCAACACCACTCGATAATTTTTTTTATATATCTTCTTCCTCTAAATGGCCATGCAGGAGGGCTTCAGTACAGCCAGACCACCACTCTTCAGTGGGGAGGACTTCTCCTACTGGAAGAGTCAGATGGAAGTCCACCTGAAAACTCAGGTGGACATGTGGATAATCATCAAATCTGGTTTGGAAATCCAGAAAAATGCTGAAGGAGTGCCACAACCTTACACCGAATGGGACGCCTCACTAAAAAGGAAAATCGAGGTGGATGCTAAAGCAACCCAGACACTTCAATGCGGTCTAACCAAAGAAGAGCTGAACCGGGTGGGACCATTCAACAGTGCAAAAGAACTTTGGGGTAAGTTAATTGAATTGCACGAAAGAACCTCCGACACCTTAATCAGCAAGAGGGACCTACTGCTAAACAAACTCTACACTATCAAAATGAACGACGGCGTGTCAGCAGCCCAGCTCCACGCTAGAATCCCAGAGTTGATGAATGGTCTACACTCACTCGGTCACAATGTAGAGAACCGTGACCTGATTGTTGGGACCGGGTGCATGTTGACATGGATGCGGGTTCGTAATTTTAAAATTTAATTACGTGCAGTGGAAGTTTTAGCATAAATAATTTCTCAAATTATTTAACCACACATCTAGCATGCAACCTTATGTTGTGTAGACATGATCATATATTTAAAATTTTGTAGAAACGTAAACTAATTTACTTGTTACCTCGCGTAACTCGAAGAAAGGGACGAGATCCAACCGTAAGCGTCCCTTAGAAGCTCCGCCTCTATTCGCGCCCACGCCGAGTTTTCTTCGGGATGACTTCGCAAAGCCACGAGTTTCGTGCTGACAAGAACTACTAGATTCTCCAAAGGCACGATAAGAATACCAAGAGAGAGATGGAAAGACTAACCACCAAACGAAAAACGGAATCAAAATTCCGGGAGGAAGGAAGGAGTTGCGCCTGCTTCTTCTTCTTCTTCGGCAGCTGCTTGGTGGTGGTTGAAGCTCACGGCAAAAGGGGTTCTCCTTTTAGGGCCGGCGGCACTAGAGGAGGGAGAGGGAGAGAAGGAGAGAGAGAGAGGGCTTATTTCTAGATCTCTTAGATTAAATTCAAAGCCTTGCCTTGGTTCCTTTAAATAGTAGCCTCTCAACCGCCAAGTCTCCAATTTTTTATGGAATAAATTTTCATAAGAAATTTATCATATAAATTTTTCTATGATTTATTCCATCATGCTAAGTTTTTATCATAATTTAATTTATAATAAAAACTACCATGTCTCCCTTTTCTTATGGAATAAATTTTTACAAGAAATTTATTATATAAATTTTTCTTATCATGGAAAAATCAATTCATAATTGATTTTATAAAATAAAATAAACTATTCAAAGTTTATTTTAATTTCCATGAAAATAATAAACCAAACCTCGGTTTATAAAATTTATATTATCCATAATTTTATAAAACAAACCACACTTGGTTTATTTTATAACTTGAACCAAACAATTTGGCTCTCCCTTTTAATGTGGCCGGCCAAACAAAGAGGGTAGGGACCCTCTTTGGTCGGCCAAACCCAAGCCAAGATCATATGAATTAAATTCATTTAATTCGTCCAATATGCCTTCAAAAGACTTAGCCATTTTATGCTTCCGATGCGTCTCTGAAAAATTCAGATTCGACTTATCTCTCTTGATCGGAAAATCCAATTTTCAATTAGTTTTAAATCCCTCGGATTACTCGTAGTGCGTGTGACTAAATAGGCTTTCAATTTATGTTGGCCGTCTATAATTAATGTAACGCCCGCCCTTATATCTACTCTCGGGGCAGGGTTACGTACTAGTCATTCATTCATATAATAAAAATTTAACATATAATAAATACAAGTGCGCAAGGACTAAGTGCTAAGCATGCCTGTCTAAAGCTATCAAGTGATATTTAAAGTGCTAAGCATGCTAGTCAATACATGTCAATCAAATGTCATGCTTGAATCATTAGAACATCATTTGAAATATTTTAATCAAAAGTTATTCTATAACATGATAGGTTCACATATTATTTCAAGCTCACAACATAACCAAACAAAATGAAGTATATGAGAATTCTAAGTGTAATCATTACCATGCAATATCAAACCTAATTACTAACATTCATTTTTGAAGAAAACATTATCATAACATAGTAATGTAGATATAAAGATCTTTCATTCCCGAGCCACCACCCCACACATCTTCAGCCTCCTGCCTCTTCCTTTAGTTTAAGTGTTCCTTACCCTTATCTGCAGCATAAGACAACACATAAACTAGTAAGCACAAATGCTTAGTAAGGATCCTGTCCTACTCGCAAATTCATACGAAAGCATACAACATGTACACATAATAAATCATAAGCATGAGTTCATCAAAGCATACTAAACATCAAAGTTTCTAAGCATGCAGTATAAAGTACCTTAAGCATACCCTTCACATATAATAAATGTTTTCCAATGAATGTTTTCAAAACAATTCCATAAAGGTATTACTTAAAAATACATCCATATCATATAGGGCCCAGTTGTGTACCACATATTGCGCGTACATATTGCGCGTTCCCTAATGAATTGGGGTAGCGAGCCACCAACCAATTAGAACAGGACCCTTCCGTCCTACCGGAGCCATGACCTTACGTTAACATGCACCCCGGATTTGTTTAACGACCCCCTTCCGAGTCGGGTACACAACTTCCAAAGTAAAATACTTATCATGCTTTTACATATATGCTAAGGAGTACTCCAAATCCACTCTTAAGGGACACACCACTCTTCAAGGGTGCTCATGATCCCATAGGGACACACCACACAACATAAGGGGTGCTCTTGATCCCATACTTAGTAGAGTATCCTTTCAAGCATTTTAACATACATATCACATGCAATTTCATAAGGGTGCCCCATGGGCTATAAGGCATGCTCATACATACATCATATTTCAACCACTTAAACATACTTATATATGACAAAATTGGTCACATCAATCATATTCATATCATAACATGCTTCATGGTTTAATTTAACCCTTCCTAACCCTAAACCTAGGGTTTAGCCGAAAATCAAAGGTAGGGTAGCTTAGATTTTTTGACATCAAACATCCCATACAAGCATCGCATATATATACATCATGTATCATACTAAGCATAGCATACATCATGGAGTAATCAACCTTCACAACCCTAATGCTCATGCCTTGGCCGAATATCACATGCTAAGGAACCTTAAGATTTCCAATCAAGCATTTCATTTAGACATCACATGCATATACATATCATCGTACTAAACATAATCATGTCTCGTAGGGTAGTTTAACCTTCACATACATATCATGCAACATATTAAGCCTAGAATACATCCTAGGATAATCATGCACCCTAAACCCTAATTTTTCTAGGGTTGGCCGAAAGTCAAGGGTAGGGGAACTAGGGTTCTTGGACTTAGGTTTCACACAAACATTTACACAAACACTTTGTCTACACTACTAAACATGGATACATCATAGGAAATCATACAACCCTAAACCCTCTTTGCTTCATGTTTTGGCCGAAACCTTATAGGGTGTTCAACCCTAATTTTTGTCACCACAACATGTAGAAAAACAACATATAAGTATACCCTAAATTCCAAGGGGTCATCCCATGCAACAAGGAGTAACCAAAGCCTCCTCTTTGAGGTTGGCCGAAACCTACACAAGGGTGAAACCCTAAAGTTTTGTTCATAACATCATGAAGGAAACAACATACACATATACCCTAAGTTCCAAGGGCCTACTCATGTATCAAGATGTAACCAAGGCCTTCCCCTAAGGGGTGGCCGAAACTTTCACAAGGGCTTTTCCTTTTTTTTTTCGAAAACAAGAAGAAAAAATGAATCATGCACAACCATTACACTGCAGGCGAGGGGATAATTACATCCTTTCGCTTGAATTTCCCTTACGGTACCCTTGGTTGAAGTTAGAGTGAGAGTTTCCTTACTAGCACTTCACTAGAACCTTTGGCCCTTGTAGAGGGCAAGATCCTTGGATGGGATCTTCTTCCTTCCAAATTCCCTAGGGTTAGAACCCTAGGGTGAAATTTCGAAAGTTGAAAAGGGGAGAAGAGGATGAATTTTCGGTGGGGAGAGTGAGGAAGAAGAAGAGAGGAAGTTATTCCAACCTCTCCTTCTCTTATTTATTCTTTTCTCATGAAGGGACATGTCTCTTCATTTCCTTAGCTTTAACAAGCATGTTTCTTATTCTCTCAACATGAAACATGGCTTGGTGCAATGGTTAAGACGTTGTTAGTGCAACTAAGAGGTTCAAGGCTCAATCCTTGCTTCCTCCTTTCTACATCTTCTTTTTATCACATTTTGCACTAATCCATATTCAAGCCCATTAAGCCAAGCCCATCATGAAATTTCATAATAATAATGTTTCATGAATTCATAATATTTCACATGGGAAAATTTTGGGGTGTTACAATCCTCCATCCCTTATAAAAAGTTCGTCCCGAACTTTAAAATAATTCCGGATACTTTAATCGTATTGCCTCCTCTCGTTCCCAGGTGGCTTCTTCGAATTGCTCGTTCCGCCACAGAACCTTTACTAAGGGCACTTCCTTGTTCCTTAGCTTTTTAACTTCCCGATCTAGGATCTGAATAGGTCAGCGTTCGGAACTTAGGTTCTCCTGGTCTTGTACTGGTTGGGGCTCTATCATTTGATTCACATCAGAGGTACATTTCCTGAGCATTGATACATGGAAGACATTGTGGATAGCCGACATTTCTGGCGGTAACTCCAGTTCGTAGGCCACTTTGCCTACCCGTTTCAGGATCTGATACGGTCCCACATATCTCGAACTCAGTTTCCCTCTCTTCTTGAATCTCATCACTCCTTTCATAGAGGCCACCTTAAGGAATACTGAATCCCCAACCTCAAACTCTAGTGGTCTGCGTCGCTTATCAGCGTAGCTTTTCTACCGACTCTGAGCAGTCTCTATTCTCTGGCAGATATTCTTTATAGCCTGAGTGGTTTCATCTATAATATCAGTCTGGAGTCCCATCTCCTTCTTTTCACCACTCTCAAGCCAGCATATAGGAGATCTGCATTTCCTTCCGTATAGTGCTTCATACGGTGCCATCCCGATAGTAGCCTGATAACTGTTGTTATAAGCAAACTCTGCCAGGCTCAGGTATCGACACCAGTTTCCCTTGAAGTCCAAGGCACAAGCTCGTAACATGTCCTCTAATATCTGATTTACTCTTTCAATCTGCCCGTCAGTCTGGGGGTGAAAGGAAGTACTAAATTTCAGCTTCGTGCCAAGAGCCTTCTGCACGTGTCCCCAAAAATTTGAAGTAAATCGACCATCTTGATCCGAGATGATGGTCTTGGGAACCCCGTGTAGTCGGACAATTTCCTTGACGTAGAGTTGAGCCAGCTGCTCTACTGAGTAGGTCATCCTAATAGCCAGAAAGTGGGCAAACTTGGTGAGTCTGTCCACAATAACCCATATACCATCATATCCGTTCGTCGTTCTAGGCAGCCCAGAGATGAAATCCATAGAGATGTCTTCCCATTTCTACTCGGAAATTGATAGAGGTTGTAGAACTCCTCCAAGCCTATGGTGCTCTGCTTTGACCCTCTGGCAGGTCAAACACATACTGATATAGTGGGCTACATCTCGCTTCATACCGGACCACCAAAACTTGCTCTTCAGATCTTGATACATCTTGGTAGACCCAGGATGCATCGCATAAGGTGTTCCGTGAGCTTCCTCGAGGATTCTTGTGCGTAAGTCAGAGTCGCTGGGAACACATAATCGATCCCGAAGATATAAGACTCCGCTGTCCGAAATCCTAAATCTATCGTCCTTGCCTTCGAGAATCACTTGCTTGATTCTCTGAAGACTCGGATCATGATTCTGCATTTCCAGAATATCGCCGAACAATGTCGGCGCAATCATCAGGGTGGACAACTGTCCTGATATGATTTCAATCCCGTAATTCATAATTTCTTCCCCCAAGGGTTGTGACAAAGCTGATAAAGACATCAAAGCATCACATGATTTTCTACTGAGAGCATCGGCTACCTTGTTGGCTTTACCCGGATGGTACAGGATCTCACAATCATAATCCTTGACCAATTCGAGCCATCTGTGCTGTCTCATATTCAGATCTTTCTGGGTGAAGAAATACCGTAGACTCTGGTGATCTGTATAAACTTTACACTGAGTTCCATATAGATAGTGTCTCCATATTTTCAGTGCAAAGACCATCGCTGCTAATTCTAAGTCATGGGTAGGGTAGTTCCTTTCATGTTCCTTTAGTTGCCTAGAGGCATAGGCAATTACCTTCCCATTTTGCATAAGCACAGCTCCGAGTCCAAGTTTGGATGCGTCGCTGTACATATCGAAACCCATATCACTCTCTGGAAGAGTCAATATTGGAGCGCTAGTCAGCCTCCTTTTCAGTTCAGTAAAGCTCTTCTCACATTCCTCGGTCCATACATATTTCTTGTCTTTCTTTGTAAGAGCTGTCATAGGGGCTGCAATCCGAGAGAAGTTCTCTACGAATTTTCTATAATAGCCTGCTAGCCCGAGGAAACTTCTGATTTCGCTGGCATTCATGGGTCTAGTCAAGTTACTCACAGCTTAGATTTTAATTGGGTCCACCATTACTCCTTCCTTGGAGATAACATGTCCCAAGAATGATACTTGATCTAGCCAGAACTCGCATTTGGAAAATTTAGCATACAGTTGTTCCTTCTGAAGAATCTGTAGTACTATACTCAGGTGCTCAGCATGTTCTTCGGGAGTTCTCGAATATATAAGGATATCGTCGATAAAGACGATCACAAATCTGTCGAGGAATGCCGAGAATACCCGCTTCATTAAATCCATAAACATAGCTGGCGCATTGGTAACTCCAAATGGCATAACTACGAACTCATAATGTCCGTATATGGTTCGAAAAGTCGTTTTCGGTATATCCTCCTTTTTCACCCTAACTTGGTGATAACCAGATCTCAGGTCAATGTTAGAGAAAACCGTGGCTCCCTTCAGTTGATCGAACAGGTCATCTATCCTGGGTAGAGGGTACCTATTCTTGATAGTCACGTTGTTCAGCGCCCGATAGTCGATACACATTCGCATCCACCCATCCTTCTTTTTCACGAACAGTACGGGAGCTCCCCAGGGAGAATGACTAGGGCGGATGAGTCCCTTGTCAAGCAGTTCCTGTAACTGTCCCTGTAATTCTTTTAATTCCGTCGGCGCCATACGGTACAGTGCCTTAGAAATGGGATTAGTAACAGGAACCAACTCAATTGCAAATTCTATATCCCTTTCAGGTGCTAACCCTGGTAAGTCATCGGGAAATACCTCTGGGTAATTGCATACAATTTTGACATCTTCTAGCTTCGGGTCCTCTGTAGGACTGGTATCAATCACATGAGCTAGAAATCTAGAGCATCCATTCTCTAACATCTTCCTCGCTTTCAGAGCCGATAGGAATTTGCTTGTCCTCTTCTTCGGCTCTCCATTAAATTCAAATAGAATTCCTGCCTCCGGTCGGAAGATAACCTTTCGTTTATGACACTCGATAGAGGCGCCGTATTTGTTTAAGAAATCCATGCCCAATATCACATCATAATCTGGCATATCAATCACTATCAGGTCGCAGTAGAGTTCCCTATCTGCGATTCTGATCGGTGCGGCACGTAGCATTTGGGTAAAGGGCATCACCTCACCCGAGGGCAGTGTCTAGAAATTCGGACTCGAAGTCCTTCCACTTCATCTGGTCCACTGACCTTCTAGCTTTTACCCGTTCCCACCAAATCCTGGCGTCGCCAGTGAGGCAGAACGAGACACATTTAATTTTCTCATGTTCGAGCCAGTCTAATAATTCCACTGTGCTCTCAACTATCTTGAGCCAGGCCTGGGCGTCCCAGGGCTCGCAGGTGCCAGAGAACATTTCCGGCTTCAGTCTCTGCCACTGAATCAGATAGGCCTCCTGTCGGACTCCTCTGGCCGGATTGTCCGGGGGTGCCTGTGCAGTTGGAGGCTCAGTGGGTATCACATTTTGACTTCCCTGCGGGGTTGCAGTGTTCCCCTGCTAGGTCATCAGAGTATTTATGATCTGCTGCTGTTCAGTGACCTGACGCTGCAGATCTGTGATTACTTGCATCATATTAGGTGGGGGTGAAGTCTCATTACCCCGATTGCTACGTCTTCTAGCCATATCTATCGTACAGGTTATAAATAAACTAATGTGAGAATTAATACTACTTCCATTAGTTATGCAAGCATAAATCATTTCTATAATCATTACTGTACATGAAATAAAGTAAAGCGAGGTTAGGATCTCTTACTTGGAAGCGGCAGGATGAAGCTTGATGTGTGTGTGGTGGAGGGGAAATCTGCTCTGATACCAACATGTAACGCCCACCCTTATATCTACTCTCGGGGCGGGGTTACGTACTAGTCATTCATTCATATAATAAAAATTTAACATATAATAAATACAAGTGTGCAAGGACTAAGTGCTAAGCATGCCTGTCTAAAGCTATCAAGTGATATTTACAAGTGCTAAGCATGCTAGTCAATACATGTCAATCAAATGTCATGCTTGAATCATTAGAACATCATTTGAAATATTTTAATCAAAAGTTATTCTATAACATGATAGGTTCACATATTATTTCAAGCTCACAACATAACCAAACAAAATCAAGTATATGAGAATTCTAAGTGTAATCATTATCATGCAATATCAAACCTAATTACTAACATTCATTTTTGAAGAAAACATTATCATAACATAGTAATGTAGATATAAAGGTCTTTCTTTTCCGAGCCACCACCCCACACATCTTCAGCCTCCTGCCTCTTCCTTTAGTTTAAGTGTTCCTTACCCTTATCTGCAGCATAAGACAACACATAAACTAGTAAGCACAAATGCTTAGTAAGGATCCTGTCCTACTCACAAAATCCATACGAAAGCATACAACATGTACACATAATAAAACATAAGCATGAGTTCATCAAAGCATACTAAACATCAATGTTTCTAAGCATGCAGTATAAAGTACCTTAAGCATACCCTTCACATATAATAAATGTTTTCCAATGAATGTTTTCAAAACAATTCCATAAAGGTATTACTTAAAAATACATCCATATCATATAGGGCCCAGTTGTGTACCACATATTGCGTGTACATATTGCGCGTTCCCTAATGAATTGGGGTAGCAAGCCACCAACCAATTAGAGTAGGACCCTTCCGTCCTACCGGAGCCATGACCTTACGTTAACATGCACCTCGGATTTGTTTAACGACCCCCTTCTGAGTCGGGTACACAACTTCCAAAGTAAAATACTTATCATGCTTTTACATATATGCTAAGGAGTACTCCAAATCCACTCTTAAGGGACACACCACTCTTCAAGGGTGCTCATGATCCCATAGGGACACACCACACAACATAAGGGGTGCTCTTGATCCCATACTTAGTAGAGTATCCTTTCAAGCATTTTAACATACATATCACATGCAATTTCATAAGGGTGCCCCATGGGCTATAAGGCATGCTCATACATACATCATATTTCAACCACTTAAATATACATATATATGACAAAATTGGTCACATCAATCATATTCATATCATAACATGCTTCATGGTTTAATTTAACCCTTCCTAACCCTAAACCTAGGGTTTGGCCGAAAATCAAAGGTAGGGTAGCTTAGATTTTTTGACATCAAACATCCCATACAAGCATCACATATATATACATCATGTATCATACTAAGCATAGCATACATCATGGAGTAATCAACCTTCACAACCCTAATGCTCATGCCTTGGCCGAATATCACATGCTAGGGAACCTTAAGATTTCCAATCAAGCATTTCATTTAGACATCACATGCATATACATATCATCGTACTAAACATAATCATGTCTCGTAGGGTAGTTTAACCTTCACACACATATCATGCAACATATTAAGCCTAGAATACATCCTAGGATAATCATGCACCCTAAACCCCAATTTTTCTAGGGTTGGCCGAAAGTCAAGGGTAGGGGAACTAGGGTTCTTGGACTTAGGTTTCACACAAACATTTACACAAACACTTTGTCTACACTACTAAACATGGATACATCATAGGAAATCATACAACCCTAAACCCTCTTTGCTTCATGTTTTGGCTGAAACCTTATAGGGTGTTCAACCCTAATTTTTGTCACCACAACATGTAGAAAAACAACATATAAGTATACCCTAAATTCCAAGGGGTCTTCCCATGCAACAAGGTGTAACCAAAGCCTCCCCTTTGAGGTTGGCCGAAACTTACACAAGGGTGAAACCCTAAAGTTTTGTTCATAACATCATGAAGGAAACAACATACACATATACCCTAAGTTCCAAGGGCCTACTCATGTATCAAGATGTAACCAAGGCCTTCCCCTAAGGGGTGGCCGAAACTTTCACAAGGGCTTTTCCTTTTTTTTCGAAAACAAGAAGAACAAATGAATCATGCACAACCATTACACTGCAGGCGAGGGGATACTTACATCCTTTCACTTGAATTTCCCTTAGGGTACCCTTGGTTGAAGTTAGAGTGAGAGTTTCCTTACTAGCACTTCACTAGAACCTTTGGCCCTTGTAGAGGGCAAGATCCTTGGATGGGATCTTCTTCCTTCCAAATTCCCTAGGGTTAGAACCCTAGGGTGAAATTTCGAAAGTTGAAAAGGGGAGAAGAGGATGAATTTTCTGTGGGGAGTGTGAGGAAGAAGAAGAGAGGAAGTTATTCCAACCTCTCCTTCTCTTATTTATACTTTTCTCATGAAGGGACATGTCTCTTCACTTCCATAGCTTTAACAAGCATGTTTCTTATTCTCTCAACATGAAACATGGCTTGGTGCAATGGTTAAGACATTGTTAGTGCAACTAGGAGGTTCAAGGTTCAATCCTTGCTTCCTCCTTTCTACATCTTCTTTTTATCATATTTTGCACTAATCCATATCTAAGCCCATTAAGCCAAGCCCATCATGAAATTTCATAATAATAATGTTTCATGAATTCATAATATTTCACATGGGAAAATTTTAGGGTGTTACAATCAACCAATTATAGAACGATCATGAGTGGCACCTAGTAGTACATCATGATCCCCAATTAATCGAAAGATCAACGGTTGACCTCAGAAATTATTCTGAAACCCTTCAGCAGCTATAATGAATCATGCCTCATTCCCTTCACCATCTTATACCCACTTGGTTCAGGACATGGCCTATGTGTGTCAGTCCCCACTAGGCTGACTACGTCACACCTAGCCCAAGTAACATTTTCTCGGTCCTACGGATTCTAATTACTCTCATGTATCTAAGAGATTCATACTCTGAACATGTCATGCTCTGGCCAGAGGGTTCGAGTAACAATCCGATGACAGGCCTTGTGTATACATCTCCTCACAAGGAGTGGTGTATCCTTTGTAGGTTGTTCAAACATCTTCGGGCACCTCGGCTTATACCCAACCATCCTGGGTCCACACCTCCTTGGAGATGCTTGTTTAAGATGTCAAAGTATAAGTCTCCATGACCAAGATGACTTGAA
>JAGFNQ010005720.1:23468-96231 GCA_024364735.1 Boesenbergia rotunda
TGCAGCGGAAGAATTAGCATAAAATAATTTCCTAAATTATTTTAACCACGTATCTAGCATGCAACCTTATGATGTGTTGACATAATCATAAATTAAAACTTTGCGGAAAAAGTAAACTAATTTACTAAGTACCTCGCGTAACTCGAAGTAAGGGACGAGATCCAACCGTAGTGTCCCTTGGAAGCTTCGCCTCTATTCGCGTCCACGCCGAGTTCTCTTCGGGATGACTTCCCAAAGTCACGAGTTTTGTGCCAATGAGAACTACTAGATTCTCTAAAGCACAACAAAGAAGATCAAGAGAGGAAAGATGGAAACTAACCAACAAGAAACGGAATCTCAATTCCGGGAAGAGAGGAGTTGTGGTCCGCTTCTTCTTCTTCTTGTTTGGCTTCTTCTTCTTCTTGGTAGCTCACGGCAACCACCCTAGGGTGTGCTAGGTGCGCCGGCCCTAGGTGGTAGGAAGGGGCGCCGACCCTAATCCTCTTAAGGGGTGCCGGCCCTAATGGGGAAGAGAGAAGAGAGAAGAGAATAAGAGAGAGAGGGAGAGGTTAGCTCTATTCCGATTAGCCCACTAAAGACTTCCCTTTGGTTCCTTATATAGTTGCTTCTCCCTTGCCAAGTCTCCTCTTAACGGAATTAACGGAATTAACGGAATTTGTTATAAGAATTTTATCTTATAAAATTTCTTATGACTTATTCCGTTATGCCTAGTTTTATTATAACTAATTTATAATAAAACAAATTCTTCTTCTCTTTAAATTATGGAATAAATTTTATAAGAAATTTATAAACTTTCTTATTATGAAAAAATCAATTCATAATTGATTTTATAAAATTAAAATAAACCAATTCATGGATTATTTTAACTTCCATAAAAAGGAATAAATTTCTATAAATTTATTTATATAAATTTCTTTATACAAATTTATTTATCCATAATTCATAAAATAAATCGCGCTAGATCTATTTTATTAATTAAACCAAATAAAATGGTTTTCTCCCTTTAATGTGGCCGGCCAAAACCAAAGAGGTTTGGCACCCTCTTTGGCCGGCCATCACAAAGCGAACCACCGCGAATTAAACTCATTTAATTCGCCCAAAAAAGCCTTCAAAAGACTTAGCCATTTTTAGCTTCCATTGCGCCTCTGATTAACTCAGATTCGACTTATTTCTCTTGATCGGAAAATCCAATTTTCAACTCGTTTTAAATCCCTCGGATTACTCGTAGTGCGTGTGACTAAATAGGCTTTCGATTTATGTTGGCCGTCTATAATCAACTAATTATAGAACGATCATGAGTGGCACCTAGTAGTACATCATGATCCCCAATTAATCGAAAGATCAACGGTTTGACCTCAGAAGAAATTATTCTGAAATCCTTCAGCAGCTCTAATGAATCGTGCCCCATTCCCTTCACCACCTTATACCCACTTGGTTCAGGACATGGTCTGTTTGTGTCAGTCCCCACTAGACTGACTACGTCACACCTAGCCCAAGTAGTATCTTTCTCGTCCTTTGGATTTCTAATTACTCTCATGTATTTTAGAGACTTTGCACTCTAAACATGATATACTCTGGCCAGAGGTTTTGAGTAACAATCCGACGATAGGCCTGGGTATACATCTCCTCGCAAGGAGTGGTGAATCCTTTGTAGGCTGTTCAAACATCTTCGGGCACTTCGGCTTATACCCAATCATCCTCGGTCCACACCTCCTTAGAGATGCTTGCTTAAGATGTTGAAGTATAAGTCTCCATGGCCAAGATGACTTGAACACCGCAAGTCAAAGGAACATCGCACTTAAGCTGCAGTAAGATCTTCATTGACATTTCTATATATAGATTCCATATGAAGATTTACAGCTAGTCACTCCAATGAACTAGTTCCCTTAACTAGCATCCATGTTTATCTCCGGACATCCCAATGTCACCAGCCAGTGAGAATCAGTTGATTAGAGAATAACCCATGCTAGTCTCAATAGAATTGATAGTGTCCGTATTTATCAATTCATCGACTAGGGATATTTTCAATACTTCACATTTGCACATTTAGAGATAATCACTAGTTGTGATCCCATCACAAATTCTCTTATGCTGTGAGTTGTATTGCGGACATTCAGTAGATGAGTTTAAGATCCCAATCAAATACACAAGCATGTATACTCAAATAGTGAATTATCATTTATTAAAATAAATGTTTTACAATCATAAGGCGATTGCCTTAGGACACTTCTCTCATATCACTAACAAACTCCCACTTGGCCTAATGCCAATCGCTACGGTATCCAATACCACAGGCTCTAACATGACCCTCAAACTTGCTCTGAGGTAAGGCCTTAGTTAAAGGATCCGCTAAATTCCTTTCAGTGGGAATTTTCTCAATTTGTATGTCATTCCTACTTATAATCTCTCTGATCAGATGATAGCGGCGAAGCACGTGTTTGGATCGCCGATGAGACCTTGGTTCCTTTGCTTGTGCAATAGCTCCATTGTTGTCGCAATAAACCGGTATTGCTTCATCAATGGTTGGAACCTCACCAAGTTTTGAGACAAACTTCTACATCCAGACTGCTTCCGTGGTTGAATCCGCTACGGTGTCTTGTTTGGAACTATTCCAACTTATTGCACCTCCATTCAAAGTAAATACGTATCCAGACTGAGATTTGGAGTCATCCTTATCTGTCTGGAAACTGGCATCTGTATACCCACGTATTACCATAACTTCTTCTCCATATATTAGGAACACATCCTTAGTTCTTCTTAGGTACTTAAGGATTGTTTTAACAGCCGCCCAATGATCCATTCCTGGATCCGACTGGTATCTGCTTGTGATGCTTAAAGCATACGATACATCGGGCCTAGTACATAACATAGCATACATGATAGATCCTATCGCGGATGCATAAGGAATCTTATTCATGCAAATCCTCTCGTCTTCTGTGCTCGGACATATAGACTTTGAAAGGTTGATCCCATGCCTGATGGGAAGGTAACCTTTCTTGGATTCCGATATGCTAAACCTTTTTAGCACTCGGTCTATATATGTAGACTGCGAAAGACCAAGCAACCGTTTTGATCTATCTCTATAGATTCTAATCCCACGGATATAGGTTGCTTCTCCCAGGTCTTTCATGGAGAAAGTTTTGGACAACCAAATTTTAACTGTCTGTAAGACTGATATATCGTTTTCTATAAGTAAGATGTCTTCGACATATAATACTAGGAATACGACTGCACTCCCACTAACCTTCTTGTACACACAAGGTTCGTCAGGATTTTGTGAGAAATCAAACTCTTTGATTGTCTCATCAAAAACGGATGTTCCAGCTCCTAGATGCTTGCTTCAGTCCATATATGGATCATCGAAGCTTGCATACTTTGGTTTTATCAACCGATGTGAAACCTTCAGGTTGTATCATGTATACATCCTCAAGCAGGTATCCATTAAGGAAAGTTGTTTTCACATCCATTTGCCATATCTCATAATCATAATGAGCTGCTATGGCTAGGAGCATCCGAATGAATTTAAGCATAGCTACAGGCGAATAGGTTTCGTCATAATCAATTCCTTGTTTCTGACGATATCCTTTTGCCACTAATCTAGCCTTAAAGGTAACAACATTGCCTTCCATGTCGGTTTTCTTCTTGAAAACCCACTTGCACCCTATGGGCTTAATCCCTTCAGGTGGGTTAACCAAGTCCCAACTTGATTTTCCTACATGGAATCCATTTCCGACTTCATGGCTTCAAGCCATTTGTCCCTTTCTGAATTTTTCAGAACTTCTTCATAACTGATAGGTTCGTCATCGCTTATGAGTAACACGTCGTTCGATTCACTTATGAGAAATCCGTATCTCTCTGGAATATTGCCTGTCCTATCACATCTATAAAGAGGTGGTGTAGTTTTAGGTTCAACTGATAGCTCATCATTATGAGGTATTGGTTGTGGGTCTAGACTAGGTGTCTCTGTAATGTCTATTAGAGTTTCTTGAACTTCATCAAGTTTAATGTCAGTCCTACTATTTTCTTGTAAAAGAAATTCTCTTTCCAGAAATACAGCATGCCTTGAAACAAACACCTTTTGTTCCAAGGGATGATAGAATTGGTAACCCTTCGTTTCCTTAGGGTATCCAATAAATAGACACTTATCAGACTTAGCATCCAATTTGTCTGATACAGTCCGCTTCACATAAGCCGGACAACCCCATATTTTAAGGTGAGTTAAGTGGGGTTTCTTACTATTCCATATCTCATATAGAGTATTAGAGACTACCTTGGTCGGGACTCTGTTTAGCAAGTAAACAGCTGTCTTTAGTGCATAGCCCCAAAAGGATTTTGGAAGAGTTGCATGATTCATCATAGACCTAACCATGTCCATCAAGGTTCGGTTGCGCCTCTCAGATACACCATTATGTTGTGGCGTATACGGCGGAGTCCATTGGGACAATATCCCATTGTCCCTAAGATAATCTTGAAACTCTTGACTCAAGTATTCACCACCCCGATCGGATCGAAGTATCTTAATACTTTTGCCAAGCTGTTTCTCTACTTCATTTCTGAACTCTTTGAATTTCTCAAAGGCTTCAGATTTGTGTTTCATCAACAACACATACCCGAATAATGAGTGATCATCGATAAAGGTGATGAAGTAGCTATAGCCTCCTTGTGCAAGAGTTGACATTGGTCCACATACATCAGTATGTATTAGACCAAGCAACTCTCCCACTGGATTACCTTTTCCGAAAAAGGGTAATTTGGTCATCTTGCCTTTTAAGCATGATTCGCATGTATCAAATGAATCGGGTTCAAATGATTCCAAAATTCCACATCGGTGTAATTTGGTCATGCGTTTCTTACTTATATGGCCAAGACGACAATGCCACGTGTAGGAGTCTATTCGATTATCTATTCTAGCACGTTTGTTGCTAACTTCGATATTGAAAACGTCACTGGATAAATCTAACGTGTAGATGCCATTGCACAAAGTTCGATTCCCATAAAGAACGCCATTTAAAGTTATGTAACAACAATTGTTACTAAAAGTTAAATGATAACCCTTTTCATTCAAGCATGAAATAGATACAATGTTCTTTATTAACGATGGAACGAAATAACAATTATCCAATTCTAAGACACGTCCAGTGGGGAGCTTTAGCAAATAAGTTCCGATGGCAACAGCAGCAATCTTTGCTCCGTTTCCAACTCGTAAATTCGCTTCTCCTTTGACGAGTCTTCTTCTATTCCTTAGCCCCAGTATGTCATTACATATATGTGAGCTACACCCAGTATCAAGTACCCAAGTGTTTGAGGAAATAGAGTGACATTCAATAACGAAGATACTTGAAGAGGATGGGGCATCGGATGCCTTCTCTTTCAAGGACTCAAGATAAATCTTGCAGTTTCTTCGCAAGTGACCCTCCTTGCCACAGTGATGGCAAGTGCCTTTTAGGGTATTTTCAGTCTTTTTGGCCTTTTTCTCCTTTCCCTTATTCTGTTCTTTGGCCTTCCTCTTGGAACCTTTCTTCGAGGAACCAACTAACAGTACCATCTTTAGATCCTGCTTCACAGAAGGCTCTAAAGTCTTCAGCAGGTTGAGCAACTCAGGAAACTAGTCTGGAGTTGCACTTTCGGGAGGACGGTTGGGAAGTTGATCTTCAAGGACATTAGCAAGCTTCTTTTCCTTGAGGACTATCCTTAGGTTTCGAAGCCAGTCCATGAAGTTCAGCCCAGTCAGTTTATTGGTGTCCAAAATGGAACGCAAGTTTAGGGAAGACATGATCGAGTGATTATCCTAGAAATACAAATTGAGATTATGTGAGAAGAATGATAAAAGAATGTATCATCATACATAAATTAAATCCTATTTATTTTACGAATTGAGTCACCCTTATTATCAATTCGGGAGATCGTAGGAACATCTCCAAATAGGTTGATATCCAACCATAGGTAAGAACAACCATGGCTGTGGCCATCAAGTTATCCTTAGCTATGAAGGTAGGTAATTATACCGATTACACATCACATATATGTAACTATCACATTATGCTATTAACTAATTGAATGTTTGCATAAAACATTGGGTTGTTAACTCATTAACAAGTATGCAACAATATACATAGCACCCAACTGCACCTCTCTTTACATCGACCTTGGCTGTGGCACAACAAATCGATGCTCCAAGCTTAAGGCTGACCCATTAATCAAGAAATAGTTTTAATATGGTTGGGGCTCATTCAACCGCTTAGTCAGGCTTGGATGTGTCCAACAACCAAAACTAATGGTTGACCTCTGACTCCAACTATATTATTCATAAACTAATTCCATGGTTTGAACATGTTGAGGTTCATGTCGGGCATGAATGTGTCCATCAACCCAAACGAGAAACAAAACTCCGATTCTAACCATATTAATGGAAGGTGTTGGCCTTAATATTTTGTAAGGGGTTTTGGGTCTCATCTTTCATTTCTAAGCACATTCATGACATAGAATTATGTCATGACTAACGATTTCCTTAATTAAGTATGTATGTGACTTAAGTTATCAAGTCTCATTAATTGAATTAGGAACCGGATTTCCTAATTCCATTTCATACTTAATTAAAGGAATTGTTTTGGGAAACAATTTCCTAAATTGTCATAATTAATTTCGGAAATAATATGTTCAAGACTTTGATTTCTCTAAATCAAATCTTATTAAATTAAGAGATAAATCCCTTAATTCAACTACATATTATTTTCATGAAAATCTCATTTAAGAAAACTCTATAGGAAACCATTTTCCTAATTAATTTTGGAGACAACAATATGTAAGAGCATCACCTCTTCAAACATATTTTATTCATGGATTTAATTAATTACAACAAATTGTTTTCTAAGGGTGGCTCCCCGAGGCTCAGATACCCAAAGAAAAGTAATGTGTTGTAAATCCAATTGGACGGCTCCCCGAGGCTCAATCCAAAGTAAAGAATTTTGTTGTCAATTTAAAAACCAATTCGAATTTAATTGTCAATTAACTGTCCATGAATTTGTCTAGACTTTCTTAAAAGAAAGTGTCCAAAATTGCGAGATTTCAAAAATAGGTTTTCAGAATAATTGTAAGTTTCTGGTACAAAGGAAACTTACATATTTCCAAAATTGAAAAATTTCTAAAATAGAAAAATTTCCAAAATTGGAAAGTTTCCAAAGATGGGAAGTTTTCACAATTATTATAAAATTTCAGAAATTAGAAAATTTCAAACGTTTGCGAAATTTTATGAGGATTTCCAAACTTTGAAATTCCTAAATCTAAAATTTATTATAATTTGAAAGTTTCCATAAATGAAAATTTTTTCTGAAATTGAGATCATGACAAAGTTTTACACAAAACAATTATATGATAAAGTCGAACACTAACAGGCTCTGATACCACTGTTGGGACTGGGTGCATGTCGACAAGGATACGGGTTCGTAAAATTTTAAATTTTTACATGCAGCGGAAGAATTAGCATAAAATAATTTCCTAAATTATTTTAACCACATATCTAGCATGCAACCTTATGATGTGTTGACATAATCATAAATTAAAACTTTGCGGAAAAAGTAAACTAATTTACTAAGTACCTCGCGTAACTCGAAGTAAGGGACGAGATCCAACCGTAGCGTCCCTTGGAAGCTTCGCCTCTATTCGCGTCCACGCCGAGTTCTCATCGGGATGACTTCCCAAAGTCACGAGTTTTGTGCCAATGAGAACTACTAGATTCTCTAAAGCACAACAAAGAAGATCAAGAGAGGAAAGATGGAAACTAACCAACAAGAAACGGAATCTCAATTCCGGGAAGAGAGGAGTTGTGGTCCGCTTCTTCTTCTTCTTGTTTGGCTTCTTCTTCTTCTTGGTAGCTCATGGCAACCACCCTAGGGTGTGCTAGGTGCGCCGGCCCTAATCCTCTTAAGGGGTGCCGGCCCTAATGGGGAAGAGAGAAGAGAGAAGAGAATAAGAGAGAGAGTGAGAGGTTAGCTCTATTCCGATTAGCCCACTAAAGGCTTCCCTTTGGTTCCTTATATAGTTGCTTCTCCCTTGCCATGTCTCCTCTTAACGAAATTAACGGAATTACCGGAATTAGTTATAAGAATTTTATCTTATAAAATTTCTTATGACTTATTCCGTTATGCCTAGTTTTATTATAACTAATTTATAATAAAACAAATTCTTCTTCTCTTTAAATTATGGAATAAATTTTATAAGAAATTTATAAACTTTCTTATTATGAAAAAATCAATTCATAATTGATTTTATAAAATTAAAATAAACCAATTCATGGATTATTTTAACTTCCATAAAAAGGAATAAATTTATATAAATTTCTTTATACAAATTTATTTATCCATAATTTATAAAATAAATCGCGCTAGATCTATTTTATTAATTAAACCAAATAAAATGGTTTTCTCCCTTTAATGTGGCCAGCCAAACCAAAGAGGTTTGGCACCCTCTTTGGCCGTCCATCACAAAGCGAACCACCGCGAATTAAACTCATTTAATTCGCCCAAAAAAGCCTTCAAAAGACTTAGCCATTTTTAGCTTCCATTGCACCTCTGATTAACTCAGATTCGACTTATTTCTCTTGATCGGAAAATCTAATTTTCAACTCGTTTTAAATCCCTCGGATTACTCGTAGTGCATGTGACTAAATAGGCTTTCGATTTATGTTGGCCGTCTATAATCAACTAATTATAGAACGATCATGAGTGGCACCTAGTAGTACATCATGATCCCCAATTAATCGAAAGATCAACGGTTTGACCTCAGAAGAAATTATTCTGAAACCCTTCAGCAGCTCTAATGAATCGTGCCCCATTCCCTTCACCACCTTATACCCACTTGGTTCAGGACATGGTCTGTTTGTGTCAGTCCCCACTAGACTGACTACGTCACACCTAGCCCAAGTAGTATCTTTCTCGTCCTTTGGATTTCTAATTACTCTCATGTATTTTAGAGACTTGCACTCTAAACATGATATACTTTGGCCAGAGGTTTTGAGTAACAATCCGACTATAGGCCTGGGTATACATCTCCTCGCAAGGAGTGGTGAATCCTTTGTAGGCTGTTCAAACATCTTCGGGCACTTCGGCTTATACCCAATCATCCTCGGTCCACACCTCCTTGGAGATGCTTGCTTAAGATGTTAAAGTATAAGTCTTCATGACCAAGATGTCTTGAACACCGCAAGTCAAAGGAACATCACACTTAAGCTGCAGTAAGATCTTCATTGACATTTCTATATATAGATTCCATATGAAGTTTTACAGCGAGTCACTCCAATGAACTAGTTCCCTTAACTAACATCCATGTTTATCTCCGGACATCCCAATGTCACCAGCCAGTGAGAATCAGCTGATTAGAGAATAACCCATGCTAGTCTCAACAGAATTGATAGTGTCCGTATTTATCAATTCATCGACTAGGGATATTTTCAATACTTCACATTTGCACATTTAGAGATAATCACTAGTTGTGATCCCATCACAAATTCTCTTATGCTATGAGTTGTATTGCGGACATTCAGTAGATGAGTTTAAGATCCCAATCAAATACACAAGCATGTATACTCAAATAGTGAATTATCATTTATTAAAATAAATGTTTTACAATCATAAGGCGATTGCCTTAGGACACATCTCTCATATCACTAACAAAGATATGGGGTTGTCCTGCTTATGTGAAGCGGACTATATCAGACAAATTGGATGCTAAGTCTGATAAATGTCTATTTATTGGATACCCTAAGGAAACGAAGGGTTACCAATTCTATCATCCCTTGGAACAAATGGTGTTTGTTTCAAGGCATGCTGTATTTCTGGAAAGAGAATTTCTTTTAAAAGAAAACATTGGGAGTGGCATTGAACTTGATGAAGTTCAAGAAACTTCAATAGACATTACAGAGACACCTAGTCTAGACCCACAATAAATAACTCATAATGATGAGCTATCAGTTGAACCTAAAACAACACCATCTCTTCGTAGGTCTGATAGGACACGCAATATTCCAAAGAGATACGGATTTCTCATAAGTGAATCGAATGACGTATTACTCATAAGCGATGACGAACCTATCAGTTATGAAGATGTTCTGAAAAATTTAGAAAGGGATAAATGGCTTGAAGCCATGAAGTCGGAAATGGATTCCATATACGAAAATCAAGTATGGGACTTGGTTAACCCACCTGAAGGGATTAAGCCCATAGGGTGCAAGTGGGTTTTCAAGAAGAAAACCGACATGGAAGGTAATGTTGTTACCCTTAAAGCTAGATTAGTGGCAAAAGGATATCGTCAAAAACAAGGAATTGATTATGACGAAACCTATTCGCCAGTAGCTATGCTTAAATCCATTCGGATGCTCCTAGCCATAGCAGCTCATTATGATTATGAGATATGGTAAATGGATGTGAAAACAGCTTTCCTTAATGGAAACCTGCTTGAGGATGTATACATGATAAAACCTGAAGGTTTCACATCGGTTGATAAAACCAAAGTATGGAAGCTTCGACGATCCATATATGGACTGAAACAAACATCCAGGAGCTGGAACATCCGTTTTGATGAGACAATCAAAGAGTTTGATTTCTCACAAAATCCTGACGAACCTTGTGTGTACAAGAAGGATAGTGGGAGTGCAGTCGTATTCCTAGTATTATATGTCGATGACATATTGCTTATAGGAAACGATATATCAGTCTTACAAACAGTTAAAATTTGGTTGTCCAAAACTTTCTCCATGAAAGACCTAGGAGAAGCAACCTATATCCTTGGGATTAGAATCTATAGAGATAGATCAAAACGATTGCTTGGTCTTTCGCAGTCTACATATATAGACCGAGTGCTAAAAAGGTTTAGCATGTCGGAATCCAAGAAAGGTTACCTTCCCATCAGGCATGGGATCAACCTTTCAAAGTCTATGTGTCCGCGCACAGAAGACGAGAGGATTTGCATGAATAAGATTCCTTATGCATCCGTGATAGGATCTATCATGTATGTTATATTATGTACAAGGCCCGATGTATCGTATGCTCTGAGCGTCACAAGCAGATACCAGTTGGATCCAGGAATGGATCATTGGGCGGCTGTCAAGACAATCCTTAAGTACTTAAGAAGAACTAAGGATGTGTTCCTAATATATGGAGAAGGAGATATGGTAATACGTGGTATACAGATGCCAGTTTCCAGACAAATAAGGATGACTCCAAATCTCAGTCTGGATACGTAATTACTTTGAATGGAGGCGCAATAAGTTGGAAGAGTTCGAAACAAGACACCGTAGCGGATTCTACCACGGAAGCAGTCTGGATCAAGAAGTTTGTCTCAAAACTTGGTGTGGTTCCAACCATTGATGAAGCAGTGCTGGTTTACTGCGACAACAATGGAGCTATTGCACAAGCAAAGGAACCAAGGTCTCATCAGCGATCCAAACACGTGCTTCGCCGCTATCATCTGATCATAGAGATTATAAGTAGGAATGATATACAAATTGAGAAAATTCCCACTGAAAGGAATTTAGCGGATCCTTTAACTAAGGCCTTGCCTCAGAGCAAGTTTGAGGGTCATGTTAGAGCCTGTGGTATTGGATACCGTAGCGATTGGCATTATGCCAAGTGGGAGTTTGTTAGTAATATGAGAGAAGTGTCATAAGGCAATCGCCTTATGATTGTAATCATTTATTTTAATAAATGAAAATTCACTATTTGAGTATACATATTTGTGTATTTGATTGGGATCTTAAACTCATCTACTGAATGTCCATAATACAATTCACAGCATGAGAGAATTTGTGATGGAATCACAACTAGTGATTATCTCTACATGTGCAATTGTGAAGTATTGAAAATATCCCTAGTCGATGAATTGATAAATACGGACACTATCAATTCTGTTGAGACTAGCATGGGTTATTCTCTAATCAGCTGATTCTCACTGGCTGGTGACATTGGGATGTCCGGAGATAAACATGGATGCTAGTTAAGGGAACTAGTTCATTGGAGTGACTAGCTGTAAAACTTCACATGGTAGTCTATACATAGACATGTCAGTGAAGTTCTTACCGCAGCTTAAGTGCGATGTTCCTTTGACTTGCGGTGTTCAAGTCATCTTGGTCATGGAGACTTATACTTTAACATCTTAAGCAAGCATCTCCAAGAAGGTGTGGACCCAGGATGGTTGGGTATAAGCCGAAGTGCCCGAAGATGTTTGAACAGCCTATAGAGGATTCACCACTCCTTGCGAGGAGATGTATACCCAAGGCCTATCGTCAGATTGTTACTCAAAGTCTCTGGCCAGAGCACGTCATGTTTAGAGTATGAGTCACTTAAATACATGAGAGTAATTAGAAATCCAAAGGACGAGAGAACGTTACTTGGGCTATGTGTGACGTAGTCAGCCTAGTGGGGACTGACACACACAGACCATGTCCTGAACCAAGTGGGTATAAGATGGTGAAGGGAATGAGGCACGATTAATTAGAGCTGCTGAAGGGTTTCAGAATAATTTCTAAGGTCAACCGTTGATCTTTCGATTAATTGGGGATCATGATGTACTACTAGGTGTCACTCATGATCGTTCTATAATTGATGAATTATAGACGGCCAACATAAATCGAAAGCTTATTTAGTCACACGCACTACGAGTAATCCAAGGGATTTAAAATGAGTTGAAAAATAGATTTTCCGATCAAGAGAAATAAGTCGAATCTGAATTTATCAGAGGCGCATGGGAAGCTTAAAATGGCTAAGTCTTTTGAAGGCTTATTGGGCGAATTAAATGAGTTTAATTCGCGAGGAGATTGGCTTAGTGTGGCCAGCCAAAGAGGGTGCCCACCCTCTTTGGTTTGGCCGGCCACATTAAAGAGGGAAACCAATTTAATTGGTTTAAATTATAAAATAAATCAAGTGCGATTTGTTTTATAAAATTATGAATAAATAAATTAATTTATATAAAGAGATTTATATAAAGAAATTTATATAAAGAAAATTGTAGAAATTTATTCTTTTTATGGAAATTAAAATGAACCATGAATTGGTTTAATTTTAATTTATAAAATCAATTATGAATTGATTTTTCCATGATAAGAAAATTTTATAGAAATTTTATTCCATAATTAAAAGGAGAGATGTATTTGTTTTATTATAAAGTTAGTTATAATAAAACTTGGCATAACGGAATAATTAATAAGAAAATTTATAAGATAAATTTCTTATGAAAATTTATTCCGTTAATTCCGTTAAAAGGGAGACTTGGCAATGGAGAGGCTACTATATAAAGGAACCAAAGGCAAGCCTTGAATTCGAATTAATCAAGAGAAAAAGTAACAAGCTCTCTCTCTCTCTTATTCTCTCCCTCTCTCTCTCTAGGGTCGGCGCCCCTTTCTCTCTCTAGGGCCGACGCCCCTTTCTCTCTCTAGGGCCGGCGCCTTCTCTCCTCCCTCTAGGGCCGGCGCCACCTTCCCTAGCCGTGAGCCACCACCAAGACGAAGCGGGTCGCGTCTCCTTCCTCCCTTCACGAAATCTTGATTCCGTTACTTGGTGGTTAGTTTCCATATCTCTCTCTTGATATTCTAGTTGTGCCTTTGGAGAATCTAGTAGTTCTTGTCGGCACGAAACTCGTGGCTTTGCGAAGTCATCCCGAAGAGAACTCGGCGTGGACGTGAATAGAGGCGGAGCTTCCAAGGGACGCTACGGTTGGATCTCGTCCCTTTCTTCGAGTTACGCGAGGTACTAAGTAAATTAGTTTACTTTTTCGTAAAATTTTCATTTATGATCATGTCTCCACAACTTAAGGTTGCATGCTAGATACGTGGTTAAAATAATTTAAGAAATTATTTATGCTAATTCTTCCGCTGCACGTAATTAATTTTAAAATTACGAACCCGTATCCTTGTCAACATGCACCCGGTCCCAACAGTTTCGCCATGTATTTCTCGTTGTAGAACCATGTTTGTGGTATAAGTGCATGCTTTAAGATTATGGTTTTTCTTATTTGTGTGTTTTAAGTTCCTAGAGAATACATGTTTTATCATAGAATAGAATTGGAGTAAGTTTTTGTGTATGTGACCTAAGTATGACAAGAGTAAGTTCTTGAAAGGTCCCAAAAAGGAGTTTTGGGGTTAAGGCACGCAAGGTGCTCGATGAAAGTTCCAAGTAAGAAAAGGTAAAGGTTTATAGTGCAAGATTTATGAAAAAGAAAGTTACCTTGATAAATACAAGCATTATGAGTAAGAAAGTATTTTACTTTTGTAAAGTGACATGTACCGGGCAAAAGAGAGGCCCACAGAAAGTTAGAAAGAAGCTCTAATAGGGTGCGGTGGCTAGCTACCCCGAAACCTATTAGGGATACGCACATTGGTACATTGATACCATGGTACAGTGTCAAGGCCTGAGAAAGTTGATTATTATTTTCAAGTATATAAGTATTTGCAAGTGTTTGTCAGTTTTAAGTACGTGCCTTTATTTCATATGTTAACATTGATACATTGCAAGCATGTTAAAGAGTAAGGGTAAGGAAGTTGTGTTTTAATGTATGAGCATGTTATGTTGCAAGTGTTTTAAAGCAAGTAATGTTTTCAAGCATGAATTGAGCATGATAAGTATATGAATGTTTTCCCATGTGCAAATATTTCCAAGTGCATGTATTTTGAAGCAAACATTCTTCGAAATGAGCATGCTTATTATCGATAACATAGATTTGTGAGTTAGGATTTACTTACTAAGCAATTCGCTTATTAGTTGCATTTCCTTCTAGTGCAGATAAAGGTAAAGAAAAAAAGCATAAGCTATGGAGGCGAACGGGACTTGCATTGATGTTCAGTGGCGGCGGAACCGTGGAAGAGATCTTTGGGATAAGTCTTAGAAGCATTTTGATTTATAGAAACTCATGGTTGATGTTTTGGATGGGTAGGATGTGATCACCTTATTTAAACTTTACATGGAGTCAAAGTTGGGTACAAAGTTAGTAGAGATTGCATGTGTTTTGATAAGTTTGTTAAATTTCGTAGAAATCCTAATTTCAAGTTATTGGATTCGTTTTGAGTTGTTAAGATGCTTATAAAACTAGTATGGAGTTTAGATTTGGTGTTGTTTCATTGTACGTCTTGAAAGTATATGATTGGTGAAGCTTTGGAAAAGGTTTTCAGGTCTGTAAATGCAGGTTTCAGGCGTGCCAGTCGACTGGTGTAGAACCAGTCGACTGCCCTATCGAACAGGAAGTTTCTGTTCGATGCACCAGTTGACTGCCATGAGGCCAGACGACTAGTGTCAGGCACAGAAAGTTTCTGTGGCCGATACCAGTCGACTGGCTATATAGCAGTCGACTGGTACCATTGAAAAGAAGTGGTATAGAGCAGTTGGTTAGTGCTTTAGTCTTATACCTAAGGGGTCTAGGGGTCAAATCCTTGCAAATAAAATAAAAGTTTTTTTTTAAAGGAAAAAAATTTCAGAGCAAGTTAAGGGAAGTCAAGTACTTGTAACCTAAGGCTAAGAACAAGGTAAAGTTAAGGCTAAGTGAAAGTGACGTCCGCTTTAAGGGAGAGAAGTTAAGGCGGGTCGTCACATTTTGCCACACCCAAAACACTTCTCTTCTCTAACTCTTCTCCTTCCAAGGCGACCGAACGACCCTCTCGTGCCCACGACCACTCCACCACGACCATGCCTCCCCGGACAACCACTCGGTATCATTTCTTTTGCATTGAACTTTAATTTCATTATTATTCCTATCCTTAAACGCATGCTTCGTATTACTTTAGAAACGTCGTGCAAGTCAATCAAACCCTGGGACCGAACCTAGCCCCGACCCTAGGTTCCCAACCTTGGAACTTTGCAATAAATTTGCTAGGACAACATATAAACTGATAAAAATGAGTTACCTAAATAGGCAATTCTTCACTCAATCTTGTCCATTGGCCATGAATGTTATCAACTTTTACCAATTAGACAACCTTGTATTCTGCACTCATCCCATTAACACAACCCTATGTACTGAATTCTACAACAACATAGTTAGACAAAATGACCTCATGTTTGTCACCAAAGTTCAAGGCATGCCCTTGACAATAACACCTTCGTTGCTCAACCGATTTCTTGGACTACGACTCTCTCAGTCCACCTTCCGCTGTTATCCTCCTAGAGATCCTCCCTTTGATGCTCCCTACTCTCACATTGACCTAGACACTCTATACTCCTACTTTTATAGGGATGCTAGAAACCCTTTGGCTAGACGATTTCAGTCTGTTAATCTTTAGGTCCAGGACTACGCTCTTTATAGAGTTCTAGTCCGCTGCATTCTGTTGGATCGAGAGAATACGATAGAGGGGAGGTGAATATCATAAATCGTTTCAGATTTAAAGAGAGTATTCACAGCAGAAAATTAACACGAAAACCAAACGCAAACACCACGATTTACTTGGTTCGGAGTCGCGGTCGGCTCCTACTCCAAGGCCCACAGTCGTTGACCGTTTACTGCAGGCAATTCCATATGTGCGCAAAAAGGTTTACAGACAGATATTACAATTGTAGTACAATAAACTTAAGAGAACAACTCTTTGTTACCGACATCTGGTGTGGAATGTATCTCAGAGCAGAGGGACGTCGTCGGCGCTTGTATCTCGAGTTGGGAGGTTTCCGGAGCAGAGCGCTTGAGTAGAAGAGCGTATTGGCATTGGAAGCGGTGATGATCGAAGCCTTGAGGTCGAGGGGCCTTTTATAGCCTCTTGGGGTGCCTTGAACGTTGGGGGCGCCCCCCCCCCCACATGTGTCAGTCGATCCGGACATGTCTCGGTCAGCCGTTATCCCTTCAGGATCGGGCTGAGGTTTGACCGGGGGTGCCCAGGACGCAGGGGGCGCCCGGGTTGACTCTATCCGCTGGCTTCTCATTGGCTTGACTCTATCGCTTCGTTGGCTTGAGCCCGGGGCGCCCGAGGCATCCGGGGCGCCCGGGAGCACGGGGGCGCCCAGGAGCATGGGGGTGCCCCCCCAGTGAGCTTCCGAAGCGTTCTCTTGCTTAACTTGTTTTGCCTTGACCTTGGGGACGCCCGGGACACTAGGGGCGCCCGGGACACTGGGGGCGCCCTGCCCATCTTCTTACCCCTCTCCTTTGGGGCGTTCTGAGCTGCAAAAACACATTCCTTCGGACTTGTATCCAAGGTTAGTCCAAAACAACACAAAGCAATAAAATATTAGGTTTATACAGCCTTGGCTGTCTTGGTTCTGACTTTGGGTCTCCAAAATGAGCCCTAGGTCGAACCAACGCCTACTGTTCCCTCGACGGTGAACGCGTCCTCACCTACTCCTCTCAGGAGAGTTTACCTGTTGCCAACCGGCTCCTCCGGTTGGACTTTTGCCCAACAGTCCTTCACCAGGTGCCTAGCAGTCCTTCGCCAGGTCTTTGTGACCAAGCCATCCTTCGCCTGGTGCCTAGCAGTCCTTCGCTAGGGCTTCGACTCCTAGTAGTCCTTCGCTAGGTGTCCAGCAGCCCTTCGTTGGGACTTAGGGTTCCGATGCCTAGCAGTCCTTCGCTAGGTGCCTAGCAGTCCTTCGCTAGGTGCCCAGCAGCCCTTCGCTGGGCCTTAGGGTTTTGATGCCTACCAGTCCTTCGCTAGGTGCCTAGTAGTCCTTCGCTAGAACTTCAATCTGCACACTCAAGTAGCATGTTAGATAAATATAACATCTTAACTTTTGAATCCTTTGCCATTATCAAAACCTAGGTTTGACTTGGGTGTTGTCTGCACCAACAATCTCTCCCTTTTTGATTTATGGCAACCCGATTCAAAAAGTTAAGTTAATCAAGACAATTTAGTTTCCTCCCCCTGGAAGGAATCTCCCCCTAGGTTTTTCAAAGTTTCGTTGGGTTTGAAAAATTTCTAAGTCAAGATAATGTAATTAATTTTTCAATACTTAGAACATTTTTCAAAAGGAGTTTTAGAAAATATTTTCCAAAAATACATTTTGATTGGACACTTAGGTAGATATTTTCCAAAACATCTTTAGAAGCACTTTTAAAGGTTTTCACTCTCTTTAGTACTTTTAGAAACTTAGAAACTTTTCTATTGGAGAGGTTTAGAAATAAGTACTTAGAAAACTGCTTGGGTCAAGTACTTTAGAATCAATTTTTGAAAACAATTTAGATCAAGTACTTTTGAAACAATTTTATGAAAGAAGTAGATTAAGTACTTTGAAAACAGTTTTGAAAATAAACTTAGCTTAAGTACTTTGAAAACAGTTTTGAAGAAACTTAGCTTAAGTACTTTTTGAAGACAGTTTTGAAAAAAACTTAGCTTAAGTACTTTTTGAAGAAAGGATAAATTTTTGAAAATTTAGAATTTTGAGAAATTTAAAGCTCTCTAGCTCTCTCTCCTTTCCTATCTCTCCCCCTTTGCCATATATCAAAAACAAAGCAATATAGCAAAAAAAGGTAAATAAATTGCATAAGAAAAAATTAATGTGCTGTACTGAACCAATGCAAGATAAAAAGCTGAACCAAACCAATTTCAATTATCTCTTTAGGGTCCTGTCTAACCCAATTAGCTACTTACTAACTCTTATAAACAGTAGATTTCGCTAGGGTTAATCGAGTTAAGTGTTCTGTTCAAGTTAGATTTTTTAAACTTGACACTTAACTTGATTATTATTTAAGTTGTGTTTAGTGCCCCAATTACTGCAGATGCATTGACTTAATAGGCTTATATGTTGTTCGAGCAAATTTGTTACAGAGTTCTAAGTTTGGGAACCTAAGATCGGGACTAGGTTCGGTACTGGGGTTTGCTTGGTTTGCTCGACGTTTTCTAAGATAAGAACCATATATTTAAAAATGGAATTAAAGAAAATAATTTTAAATGCATAAGAGAAATCATACCGGGGAGGCATGGTTGATGTTGAGGGAGCAAGAGGGTCACTTGATTGCCTTGGAAGCAGAAGAATTGGAGAGGTGAAGGGTTTTGGTTGTGGCAAATGAGTGAGATTCGGGTGCCTTATATAGGCATTTTGGCTAGGGCGCCCGGGAGCTCCCGGGCGCCCGGGACAGGGGCTTCTGCCCTTGGTAGTGTCCTAATGCTGCTCGGGGGTGCCCTAGATGGCTCGGGCGCCCCGGTCAGACTTGGTTGGCAGTTTTGCTGCTTTTGACCGATATTGGGGCCCCCGCAAGGGCCACGGCGCCCTGGTTAAGTGATAATGGTAGGTTTTTTGCCTTGAGAGATGTGAAAGTGTTGTGCAAGGCGCCCGAGGAGTCACGGGCGCCCGGGTTAGGTGTGATTTGGCAACTTTGTTGTCTTGTTGACCTTTTGACCATGGTTTAATTATTTTGACCATGGTATGACTACTTTACCATGATTTGACTAATTTGACCATGGTTTGACTAGTATTAGATTAACGTCGTTCTAAACTAAATGTTTGTATTTAAGCAATAATGCAGGTATTAAATGAATTTCAATTAAGTTAGATTTTACCGTCTCACCCAATCTAGGGTTATCAATCATGTTAGCCTTATAGGTTTTGTAAGACAGGTTTTGGTAGATAGAATTATTTTGAAAAATTATGATTTTAAAAAAAATTGAATTAATTTTGAAAACAATTGCTTTTGAGTTTACCTTTTTTAAAAAATAATGTTTGAATTCACAAGTAACTGAAAATTTGTGTTAGATTCGAATTTAACAATGAATAATTTGAATTTGAATTTCAGAAATCGGCTTCCAGGTCTTGGCGAGGCACTAGGCATTCTTTAGCCGTAGCCTTATTGGATCATCAACCCTTTCCTTAACAAAGCCTTTTAATGAAATTTCATTTTCAAAATTATTTCTTGAAAAATTCTGGTCTAACTAGTTTGGGTCTTGGATCGGTAGCTTCGGCTAGTTTCACCAGTCTAAAGAGACCAAGTAGAGTATACTTGACCTTATTATAATTGGCTTCCCTAACGTACTATCATCTGACCTCCACCCAATACTATGTTGTCAAATTTCGATTAAGTTGGTTCAGTTCTTAAACTAACCAGTTCTAAATCTAAGCATGGTAATTGCAGAAATTAAACAGACAAGCAATCATGCATTTTGAAAACAAGAATTGAAATTTATCTAACTATAAATATTGTTTTTAATTTAGCTCCCCCTGGACTAAAACCTCGATAGTGATTAGGCAAGATGTGAATCTTGTCCTTGGGGATCCAATACTGATTTGATCCAGTTGGTTTGTTCAGGCACAGTTTGGGTACCCATGCCTGAACTTTAGGTCTAGACTAGTTCAGTACAGCATAGTAGGATCTTTGTCAAGACTTGGTTCGGTAGCTTAATCCGGATCGATTTAAAACCGACTTCTATTTTCCAAGGATCATGTCAAGACCTTTGGAACCAGAAGTGAACCGTTCTAAAGCAGCTCTAAGATCCTTAACTTGAGTTTTTAAGGAAGAGTTCTCTTGTTCATGTTTTTCAACTTGAGCAGAGGTTCTTTCTTGAACCTTCTCAGTTAAGGATTCAGAGTCTGCTCTCTCTTTCAAGAGTTTTACTTCCTGTCTGAGAGACTTGACTTGGATTTTGGCTTTCGCCAAGTCTCGAGAAAGATAAGAAATTAATTCGCATAATTGAATTCTAGTAAAACCACTTACAGTTATTTCTCCATCCTCTGAAAATATAAGTTTGCCGTCATCCGGCTCTGATTTTGACTCGGTCTCGATTTCTTCTGAGGCGGTCAGGGCTAGCAAGTTTGCCTGGGGTGCCTCTTCTTCTTCTTCTGAGAAAGATTCGTCCCATGTTGCTTGAAGTGCTTTCTTCCTTCTTGTCTTCTTGGTCTCCTTTAGGTTTGGACACTCCATCTTGTAGTGACCTTTCTTCTTGCACTCGTAACAGGTCACGTTTGGTTTGTTCTTTTCATTGGAGGGTTCAGCTGGTTCTTCCCTTCTTCGGCTGGCCTTCCTTCTATTGGTCTGGTTCTTTAGTTCTTTGTAGTAGTCCCGGGCTAGCCGAACCAGCTTCGGTCGATTTCCCTCGCTGTCTTCTGAGTTTGAGTCTGAATCAGACTCGGGTGCAGGTTGAGGCTTCTTTTTAGTTGTCTTTCCAGCTTTACCTGCAACAAAAGCGATGCCTTTCTCGGCCAGATTGCAGTTAGTCTGCTCATGCAATTCTAATTCAGAAAATAATTCATCTAATTTAATTTTTGAAAGGTCCCTTGAAACCTTGTACGCATCTACCATAGATGCTCACAATGTGTTTCTTGGGAAAGCGTTAAGAGCGTACCTTATCAAGGCACAGTTTTCTACCTTGTGACCGATTGTGTGTAGTCCGTTCATTAACTCCTGGATTTTGGCATGGAGATGAGCTGCTATTTCATTGACGTTCATCTTGATTGTGTACAGCTTGTTCAGGAGGAGATCTCTCTTGCTGATTCGAGTATCTGAAGTTCCTTCGTGCAGCTCGATCAGCTTACCCCACAGCTCCTTGGCACTGTTGAATGGTCCTACCCGATTCAGCTCTTCCTTGGTCAGGCCACATTGAATGGTCTGGGTCACTTTAGCATCAGCTTCAATTCTTCATTTCAGCGCGGTATCCCACTCAGCGTAAGACTATGATACTCCTTCAGCATTCTTTGGAATCTCCAGTCCAGACTGGATGATTATCCACATGTCCACCTGAGTTTTCAGGTGGACCTCCATCCGACTTTTCCAGTAGGAGAAGTCCTCCCCACTAAAAAGTAGTGGTCTGGCTGTGCTGAATCCTTCTTGCATGGCTATTTATGTGAAAATAAGAGAATAGGAGAAAAAAATATCCCAAGACTTGGTCTTGGATTAATAGTGCGGGAAGTAAAAATAATATTTATTGAGGGGTGCTGCACCAACCTCAATTAACGATGAATATTCGAAAAACAAATATAAAGAATTTCGAAGAAAAACCAAAAAATTCTCAAATTGGTGGTTGCACCAAATTTGAGCTTCCCCGCTCTGATATCACTTGTTGGATCGAGAGAATACGATAGAGGGGGGGTGAATATCGTAAATCATTTCGGATTTAGAGAGAGTATGCACAACGGAAAATTAACACGAAAACCAAATGCAAACACCACGATTTACATGGTTCGGAGTCGCGGTCGGCTCCTACTCCAAGGCCCACGGTCATTGACCGTTTACTGCGGGCAATTCTATATGTGCGCAAAAAGGTTTACAGACAGATATTACAATTGTAGTACAGTAAACTTAAAAGAGCAGCTCCTTGTTACCGACGTCCGGTGTGGAACGTATCTCGAAGCAGAGGGACGTCGTCGGCGCTTGTATCTCGAGTTGGGAGGTTTCGGAAGCAGAGCGCTTGAGTAGAAGAGCATATTGGCGTTGGAAGCAGTGATGATCGAAGGCTTGGGGTCGAGGCGCCTTTTATAGCCTCCTGGGGTGCCCTGAACGTTGGGGGCGCTCCCCCCCCCCCCCCCCCCCCACGTCTCAGTCGATCCGGGCATGTCTCGGTCAGCCGTTATCCCTTCAGGATCGGGCTGAGGATGAGGATTGACCGGGGTTGCCCGGGAGCATGGGGGCGCCCCCCAGTGAGCTTCCGAAGCGTTCTCTTGCTTAACATGTTTTGCCTTGACCTTGGGGGCGCCCGGGACACTGGGGGCGCCCTGCCCAGCTTCTTGCCCCTCTCCTTTGGGGCGTTCTGAGCTGCAGAAACACATTCCTTCAGTCCTGTATCCAAGGTTAGTCTAAAACAACACAAAGCAACAAAATATTAGGTTTATACAGCATTGGCTGCCTTGGTTCTGACTTTGGGTCTCCAAAATGGAGTGCTAGGTCGAACCGACGCCTATTGTTCCCTCGACAGGGAGTGCGTCCTCACCTACTCCTCTCAGGAGAGTTTACCTGTTGCCAACCGGCTCCTCCGGTTGGACTTTTTCCCAGCAGTCCTTCGCCAGGTGCCTAGCAATCCTTCGCCAGGTCTTCATGACCAAGCCGTCCTTCGCCTGCTGCCTAGCAGTCCTTCGCTAGGGCTTCGACTCCTAGCAGTCCTTCGCTAGGTGCCCAGTAGCCCTTCGCCGGGTCTTAGGGTTCCGATGCCTAGCAGTCCTTCGCTAGGTGCCTAGCTGTGCTTCGCTAGGACTTCAATCTGCACACTCAAGTAGCATGTTAGATAAACATAACATCTTAACTTTTGAATCCTTTGCCATTATCAAAACCTAGGTTTGACTTGGGTGCTATCTGCACCAACACATTCTACCTTTATCCACTACGGACGTCGCGACCATGCGACCATTCCACACCTTCCTACTGTACGTATTAATCCATCAGCTAGATATCGTCATTGGACTCCACATGTTTCACACGATTCTATATGCATCCAGTGTTACTACTCAGGGACGGGTACGCACCCCTTATTGCCACATCATCACCTCTATTCTTCATCATCACGGTCGTAATATCACTGATGGAGAGATGACCACGATGATTGAATTTGATGAGATAGGTTTTAGGATCTTTTCTCTAGCAGGCATAGAGGTCTAGGGTACCGGGGTTTTATCGTGGAGACACCATCGAGCCGGACCCCAGATCAACTCTGATGAGGAGATTGAAGTCGATGTCGCAGATCTGGCAGCCGAGATTCGACAGCAGATGGATGAGCCCCCACCTATGACGATTGCTGAGATGCTAGCTCTACTTCAGACAGAGGTACACAGTCTGTGGGAGGAAGTAGAAGCTAATCACGCAGAGTATATGGATGCCCACAGAGCCGATCGAGGGACTAGCGACGCACGGTATCATGAGATGATGTCGCTATTTTGATCTTGGTAGCCCAGCTCATCTGATCGCCCCGGTCCTTCCTCCTAGTTTAGATTGGCAGTGTATTATTGACTGATTGACTACCCCTACTCAGTAGGGTTGACTGTATCTGACTATGGTGTGACTATGCTGGTCCTCGCTTTGACCAATTGACGTATCTAGTTAACTAGTTTCTTTATTATTTGATCTTTATCAGTGATTATGCTTGGTAGTATAGGTTTACTCTACTTTTGTGTTTTTTTAAAACTGTTTAATTACTTATCAGCTTCTACTTAATTTGAAATTTTTTTTCGACTTAGTTTTTTTCTAAAGAAAAATTTACCTCCTTCAAAACTAGGGCTTTTTCGCAAATGGACTTAGCTTAGCCCCTAACCCTAGAACTGCATGCACCTATAGATCTAGAAGCCATCATCTCATAAACACCTTAGGGTACTTTTGATTGATAACCTAGAATGGGTTGAGATACTTAGGTCTTTGCCTTAATTCAAGATGCTTTAAGTCTGTGCATCTGCAATAATTGGGGCACTAAATACAAATTGAACAGCAATCAGGTTAAGTGTCAAGCTCAGAAAGTCTAACTTGAACAAAACACTTAACTTGACTAACTCTAGCGAAAACTACTGTTTATAATAGTTAGTAAGTAGCTAATTGGGTTAGACAGGGCCCGAAAGAGATAATTCAAATTGATTTGGTCCAGTTTATACCTTGAATTGGTTCAGTACAGCACCTTACTTCTTTTGCTATATTGTTTTACTATACTGTTTTTTTTATATATGGCAAAGGGGGAGGGATTGGAAAGAAGAGAAGGTTTAAATTTTTTTTTTCAAATTTCAAAATTTTTTCCAAATTTTCAAAACTTTACTTATCTCCTCTTTCAAAAAGTAAAATTTCAAAAAGTAAAATCCCTTAAGTCTCTTGACTTAAGCTATTTTTCAAAATTTCTTGACTTAAGCTATTTTCAATATTTCTCTAAGTACTTGCATTAAGCTATTTTCAAAATTTCTCTAAGTACTTAATTTAAATAGAAAAGGTTCTAACTAATAATTTCAAAATTTCCTTGAAAATTTTCTAAAGTACAATAACTAAGTAAGTGACTTGAAAATTTTCTAAGCATAAATTCTCTAAGTGCAAATTTTCCAAGTGCCTAACCCAAAAATTATTTTTGGAAAATATTTTCTAACTTACATTTTTTGAAAATGTTCTAAGTATTGAAAAATCAATTCCCTTTTAAACTTAGAAATGTTTTCAAACCCCACAAACCGTTGAAAAACCTAGGGGGAGATTCCTTCCGGGGGAGGAAATTAAATTAGCATTTTACCTGTTTTTGTTTAAACTTAACTTTTTGAACCGAGTTGCCATAAATCAAAAAGGGGGAGATTGATGGTGCAGGAAGCACCTAAGTCGAACCTGGGTTTTGATAATAGCAAAGGGTTCAAAAGTTAAGATGTTATTTTGATCTAATATGTTACTTGAGTGTACAGAAGGAAGTCCTGGCGAAGGACTGCTAGGCACCTAGCGAAGGACTGCTAGGCATCGAAACCCTAAGACCTGGCGAAGGACCCCTAAGGCTTCAAAATCAACTTTTCAAATGCCTCTACGCTCTTCGACTCAAGCGCTCTGCTCCAAAAATCTTCAATCTCGAGATTCTAAGCGCCGACGATGACCCTCCGCACCGAAGTACGATCCACACCAGGCATCGGTAATGAAGAGTAAACTTGTTCATTTTACTGCACTATAATTGTACAATTCTTTGTAAAACTTTGTGCATTATGGAATTGTCCGCAGTAAACGGTCAAGGACTGTGGGCCTTGGTGTAGGAGCCGGCCGCGACTCCGAACCATGTAAAAATCCTTGAGTTCTGTGTGTTTATTTTAATTTCCGCTGCGTATTCTCTTAACTTCTAATCCGAAAAGTTTTCACTATATTCACACCCCCCCTCTATCGTGTCTTCTCGATCCATTAGTCTGAACTTCGTGAATTCATCGTAATGCTTGTTGGTTACTCGCATGTGAAAATATTCCTCAAAGAACTTAGTTTCGAAGTAGGCCCATGTCATCTGGTTGGCATTTCTCTTGACCTTGACTTTCTCCAACCACATTCTAGCATCTTCCGAAAAGTAGAAAGATGCACACTTTATCTTCTCTATCTTAGGCTAGTCCAGTAGCTCTACTATGCTTTCCCAAGTTTTGAAGCATGCTTGAGCATCCCATGGTTCGCTTGTGCCTGGGAAGTTCCCTGGCTTCAGTTTCTGCCACTGGATGAGGTATGTTTCTTGCCTTACACCCCTTGCTGGGACTACAGATGTAACTGATGGATCTTCGGTCACAACTGGTGCTGTAACATTTGACACTGGTGGGGCAACAGGAGTGACATGCTGATTTGCTATTATCGTGGCGATAACTTGTTATTGATCTGCTACTTGCCTCTGTAACTAAGCCACCACCTCTAAGAGATTTGGTGGTGGTACTGACTCTGTTGCCTCTTACCCTCTACGAGCTTGCTCCTCATTTTTAGGTCTTTATAGGACGTCCGCTTAAAACATATAACTTAACACTTAACGGTAATGTTCCCAAACTTGCTTTAGGATATAACAAGACCTTGGTCTTGATTCTTATCTCATTTCTTAGTCCTAGAACTCGTTCTAGGGCTTAGTAAGACCTTGGTCTTACTCAAAACATTTATCTAGCATCTTGCGTGCTTTAATCCCAAAACTTACTTTTGGGCAAATCAAGACCTCGGTCTTGCTATACTAAGATCACAACATGAAGGACGCCTTCTTGGCATTCTCCTACTCGATATCATAAAGGGGTAATGACATTCTTTCAATAAGGACCTTTCATCGATAAGGATATTTCATTATCTCACTATCATCCTACTCATATAGCATATGTTGAAAGAATACTTCACTATCATCATAATCATAATAGCATATACTGAAGCATAAGTTAAGACTAACAGTCATATAAAGACATATATATAAAAAAAATAAAACATATGCACTTTCTTACTTGGTAGAAGGCTGGATTGATGCTCGATGTCAGTGTGACGGAAGGGCGGATCTTGGCTCTAATACCAAACCTGTAACGACCCTCTCTTGCTAACTTTGACCTTATAGGGTCGTTACGTTAACTTTACTGCTGGGCCAGCCAAAATAAAAAAACGTTAATTTTATTGGCTTTGCAAGATTTGACCCCTAGACATCTTAGTTGCAAGACTGAAGCACTAACCATCAACCCTACAACACTTTTTATTTTACATTGGCACCAGTCAACTGATATCCTGCCAATCGACTGGTGCAGTTGACTGCACCAGGGATTCACTCGCTCGAATGTTTCTGTTCCCTCGACCAGTCGACTGACACGACATCAGTCGACTGATACGCTTGGAACTGCAGTTTCCAGGTTTCAGAAACACCGTTCAAGTATATATATACATTGTACTTCAACTACACAACAAGATTATAGACTCACAAACATAATAACCATAATCAAACTCCATTTGCATGCATTTCAAACTCCAAATTAACTACCCAAACTTAAAGTCTTTGCGGAAGTAAACTACTAACATAAACTCAAAAGAAAATACTCATAAAGTTCTATTGTTTAGAGTTTTAAACGCTAAACAAAACTCATCCCGAAGGATCCTACTCCATAGTTCCGCCACCACTGACATGAATCATCCATCCTGTAGCCTCCTTGCCCTATATCTTTTCTTTACCTTTATCTGCAATAAAAGGATGCAACTATAAGCAATTTGCTTAGTAAGTAGATACCTAACTCACAAAACATGCATTCGATATAAACATGCGTATGCTTACTTTGAGACATGCCTGTAATTGAAAATGTCATTCTTCAACAGAACAAAAAATAATCAGAGGTGAGAGAAAACTGGGCGATTCAAAGGCGACCACTGATCGAAATCGCGCGCGCCGCTTACTTATCGGCGATGGCCGCCGGCGTCAATATGACGCCGGCGATCGATCCCTCTCACTTTCCTCCACTCCCTTCTTCCACACTGAAGGCTACGGATGTTTCTGCTACTCAAAATGGGATGGATCTGGAAGGTGTTCTTTCGTATGCGGCGGTCTTGCGTCCGAGCTCTCCGAGAATTTCTAAGAAAGGATTTGAAGAAATTGAAGGAAATATCAAAGAGATGAAGATCTATAATAGCAAACCAGGAATATTCTATACGGAGGAAGAGGTATCTGCTATGGCCAACCCTTATAAATTTTCACTGATTGGTAAATTTTCTGGAAAAAAACCTAGTTTTCAGGTCATTATGCAAGCCTTCAAAGCTCTAGGTTTATCAGGATTCTATAATATCAGGCTTCTTCGATCTGGGCTTGTTTTTTTTACATCTTACAACAAATGAAGACATGGCTAGAGTATGGTCAAGTGGTATATGGTATATTGGTGGAGTACCACTGCGTATATTCAAATGGTCCCCTCATTTCACATATGAAGCGGAATCATCCATTGTACCGGTGTGGGTGCAATTCCCAGACATTCCGATTCACATGTTCAATAAAAGTAGTTTATTCTCTGCGGCAAGAATTGTAGGAAAACCTATCAAAATTGATGAAGCCACGGCGGATGGATCTAGATTATATATGGCTAGAGTATGCGTGGAAATTGATTTACTAAAACCAAGAGTGGAGGAATTTTGGATTGGAATTGGGGAAGAAAAAAGGCTTCAGAAGGTGGTGTTTGAGAAATCTCCGAAGTATTGCTTACACTACTCTCATTTGGGTCACTCGGTAGATGAATGTTATTTCAATGATAAGCAACCTAAACCGAATTGGAAAATGAGATATGATAATTTGGTTCCAGGAGAAGAATTGAGAGAAAGGTTGAATCAAAAACATGCTGGAATTAATGAGCAGATAAATGGAGATGATGAAAACAATTTATCGGATAAGCAAACTCACTCAAAAGTTTTAAATAAGAAAGAAAAGAAGATGAGTAACAAGTATCATTCCTTGGCATCCTTGAATGAAGAAAATCAAGAAAGCTTAGATGATCTAAATGTTGAGGATCTGAGGGGCAAGAAAGTGGATGAAAGTCTTGAAAATGAAAACAGCACAGAGAATAAAATAGAAGGTAACAAAGAATCAAGAGAAGAACAAAATCAGGCAAAGGATCAGAATCTGGGAATATCACTGAAAGAAAGGCAGATAGGGAAACCTGGGGAAAAATATGCTGGGAACAAACAAACTCAGGAAATGCAGAGCAATAATCAAAATGTTCAGAGGACAAAGCATATGCAATTGGCAGGACAGAATATGGTGATTGAGTCGAAGCTAACAGATCCTAAACAAGTGTCTACATTTGAGGGGTTCAGTTCAGAGAGCAGACTGATGGAAAACAATGTTACAGCATTTGCTTTGGAGGATGTTAGGGAAAGTATGATAAAAGTTGTAGCTGAACAGGATATGGTTATAACAGAAAGAATCAATTGGCAGGAAAAAAAAGATTCAGAGAATGAGGAAATGTCTAAATCCTTTGAAGAGGAGTTAGAGTCTGATGAAGAGGAAGAAAGGCAATTACAACGAAGCAACTCTCTGCCTTTAATTTCAAAGAAAAAGTCTATGCAGTCTGGTTATTCAAAAAATGTAGAGAAGGAGAAAATTTCTTCTAGTGCTTTTCAACGTGTTACTAGAAGCAAATCTCATGGTCAAAGGGTATTTTATTCTTCACTATCTTAATGTTAGGAATGATTTGGAACATCAGAGGGATAGGTAATCCTGCCTCGTTAAGAAGGGTCCATTTTCTTAAAAACCATTATCATATAAGTTTCATGGGAATTCTAGAACCATTTATTGAGTTAGATGCTTCCTTTATCACTAAAAGATTGGGTTTCTATTCGGCTATTTCTAATTGTTCTGGAAAAATATGGTTTTTACATGATGTTAATATAGATTGTGAGATTCTAGTTGATAATACACAATTCTTACATCTCAGATTAAAATCTGGTTTTTTTCCCATGAATATATTGATCACAATTGTCTATGCCAAATGCTCCAGGGTTAGTAGATATGAATTGTGGGATGAATTAATCCGTAACAAGCCTGAAAAAGAAGAGTGTTGGATGGTAGGAGGAGATTTCAATGTAATTTCTAATATTTCTGAGCAATCTACAGGGGAGGTGAAACAATTGGGAGCAATAGAAGTTTTTAACAATTTTTTGATGCTTTCGGGACTTTGTGATGTAGGATTTGTTGGGGATCGCTTTACTTGGACAAATAATAGAATATGGAAGAGATTAGATAGAGTATTAGTCTCTTCAACTTGGGCAGAACAAAATTTTTCAATTAAAGTGGAACATTTGAGCCGTGCAGCTTCTGACCATTGCCCCTTGTTAATCTCATTTCCAAACTCTGAGCGACCAGTGTCTTCCTTCAGATTTCAAAAAATGTGGCTGAGGCATCAAGGGTTTATGCAAACACTGAGGTTAAATTGGAACCTACCTAGTTCATGTACTGGTTTGTTTAATTTGCAGTTAAAACTGAAACGTTTAAAAAATCACTTGAAGTGGTGGAACAAGGAAATTTTTGGGAACATTCATGTGAACATTCAAAGAGCAGAAGAATTATTTTCGGAGGCTGAAAAGAGTTTTGATAATAACCCCACAGAGGAGAACAGAATTAATAGAAATAAACAGCAAGCTCACTTGTTTAAAACTATGCAAATGGAAGAAGACTTTTGGAAACAAAAAGCTGCGGTTAAATGGATGAGTGAGGGGGATAAAAACACCAAATTCTTTCATGAGAGGGTTCAAACAAGAAGAAGATCAAATAAGATCTTTAGGATATGGGATGATGGAGTATGTTTGGAAACATCAGATTCGATACGGGCCTCTGGAGTAAATTTTTTGAGCAATTGTTAAAAGGTGAAGAATTTAATTGTAATCTAGTGGATTTTGGCATCATACCAAGCTTCATTTCTGAGACGGACAATGACTACTTAGTAAATCTGCCTTCAAGGGAAGAAATCAAGCAAGTAGTATGGGAGATGGATCAAAATAGTGTTGCAGGGCCTGATGGTTTCTCAGCATTCTTCTATGTCTCCTGTTGGGACATAATTCATGAAGATGTATATCAAGCAGTTTTAGAATTTTTCAGGGGAAGTCAATTACCGAAAGGTATGGTGGCTACTACTATAATTTTGATACCAAAACTTGAAAATGCGCAGAAATGGCATGATTTTAGGCCCATTAGTTTATGCAATGTTTCTTATAAAATCATTTCTAAGCTTTTGGCCAACAGATTACGAAAGTTTTTAAGTAAGATCATATCCCCGTCTCAAAGTGGATTTGTTGAAGGAAGGTTGATCTCTGATAATATACTTCTTGCTCAAGAATTGACACACAAGTTAAACTATCATGTAAGAGGGGGAAATTTAATCATGAAATTAGATATGGCAAAGGCATTTGATAGGGTGCAATAGAGTTTTTTATTCAAGGTAATGGTTGCTTTCGGTTTTTCTGAATCTTTCATTTCAATGATAAAAAGGTGTATCACCATATGCTGGTTTTCTATTAGTATTAATGGACATGTAGCTGGATTCTTTCAATCAAATAGAGGGCTGCGACAAGGGGATCCAATTTCACCTTTCTTATTCATCATTGCCTCTGAATTTCTCTCTAGAGGTTTAGATGATCTCTTTAACAAAAATCCAAAACTGGCTTTCTCCTCAGGTTGTAATATGAAATTATCTCATCTTGCTTATGTAGACGATATCATGATCTTTATGAATGGTTCAATTGACTGTGTCAAAAAGGTCATAGCATATCTCAAAGAGTATGAAATGAAGTCAGGACAAGCTGTGAATTCTAATAAGAGTTTGATCTATCCATCAAAGAAGATATCGGCTGTGAGAAAAGATTTAATATTGGCTACTACAAACTTTTTGGAAGGTGAATGGCCTTTGAAATACCTAGGTGTTCCTATTGTCACTGGACATCGGAAAGCTTTATATTTTCTGCCATTGATTGAGAAAATTAGAGACAAGCTCATGGGCTGGAACATAGCTAGGCTCTCTTATGGTGGTAGACTTTTGCTTATTCAAAGTGTATTACTTTCTATGCCTTTATTTTTGCTACAGGTGCTTCTTCCACCTTTATCGATCTTGCATAAATTAGAAATGATATTTGCAAATTTCTTTTGGGGATCCACAGATTCTAATAAAAAGCCTCATTGGGTGGCTTGGGGCGAGATCACTAAACCAAAGCTGGAGGGAGGATTAGGTTTGAGGAAATTGGCAGATATAAGTTTAGCTATGGCAGTTAAGCTTTGGCATAGATTCAGAGAGCAAAATACTCCTTGGGCAGTTTTCCTTCAAAGTCTTTATTGTAAATCTGATCACCCAGCTGTTATTTCATTGAAAGGAAATGTTTCTTCTGTTTGGCGCAGGATGATCAAAATTCGGGAGCTAGCAGGATCAAAATTCGGGAGCTTGCAGAATCAAATATAGGCTAGTCAATGGGGAAAGGGAAAATAAATTTTTGGCATGATAATTGGTTGGATACTGGTCCGTTATTTAAGAATTGTTCCTTGGTGGGAAATCCTAATATAATGGCATCGGAGTTTATAGACACATCAAATTGGAAAATTGATAGCATTAAGAAAGTTCTCCCGAATAACTTGGTGGATGAAGTGACTGAAATTCCGATTCAAGCTGATGAAAATGACCAGATATTATGGAAGCCTTCTATGGATGGAAAATTCTCTCTTAAAACAGCCTGGAATAAGCTGAGAAAGACTCAGCCTGAGATTCCTATATGTCGTGCAGTTTGGAGTGAACTTCTGAAGCCAAGTATATCTATTTTTGCATGGAGATTTTTGAAACAAAAACTACCGGTGGATTCTATCTTACAAAGAAGGGGAATTTCCATTGCATCCAAATGTCTTTGTTGCAAATCTATGGAAACCTGGGAACACCTGTTTTATGAAGGGCCTGTGGCTAAAGAGGTTTGGTATTACTTTGCTAATTTGTTTCGGGTACATAAAATTCATTCTCTAGAAGAATGGAGGATAGGTTTGGATTGGTTCCATTGTAACGCCCGCTTTTTTTTTTCTTTTCATAAGCGGCATTACGTTAACATGCTTAGGGCATGTAGACATCATCGGCAGCGAAATAACTTAACTCATACATGCCCTGTTACCATTCTTAACTTATTGACATGGGAACCTTAGCATATTAACTTTGAACTTAAGCATCATATCATGTCTTACATAACATCATATCATAAGGTTCCACAGGTCATTATTCAGACATATAAGTAACCAAGGTGAAGTTCTAGCATAAACCGTAAACATAAAGTTTTCTGGCCAAGTCACTACTACACACATACGTTCTTGCCCTCCTGCTGCTTCCATCATTGTCCCCTTGAATGATCTGCGGTATAAGGAAATAAGACTATAAGCACACAGGCTTAGTAAGACTCTTTCCTACTCACAAAAAACCATTCATCGTTCATCATCTCATAATGAGCACATGAACTTTAACATACTGAGTGATCTACTTAAAACATAACATCTTAAATCACTTTAGCATGGCATGCACATAAATATGGTAAACATTCTAAGCATGGCATGATACATGGCATAAACATAAACATAGTGAACATCCTAAACATAACATGATACATGGCATAAACATGAACATAGTAGACATTCTAAGCATGGCATAATTCATGGCATACATCATAAACATAGTAGCATGGCATCTTTCATGGCATAAATCATAAACATGGTAGCATGGCATAATACCTATCATAGCATATGAACATCTTCCTAACATAATCATGGCATAGATCATTCATTCTCATGCATACTTCTTAACATGAAACGTAAGCATAAAATCTTATCATCATAGCATAATGCATAACATGAATGGAGGCTTGAGTGGAATGCATATACATATATGGATGCTTAGTTTAAAATCATACTTTTCATGAACATACTTTTTCTTAATGAATGCATGGGCAATGCATATATATCATAAGGATGCTTAATCTTTAAAAACATACTTTTCATTTCTTAAACATAATCATCATAACATCATTTGGGGTCCCCGGCTTGTACCACATACATACATCATAGCGCGCATCCCTAGCAAGTCCGAGGTCGCGAGCCCCAACCTACTAGGGTAAGGATAGCATAGTCGGTGGTCCCCGAACCGAGGCGTTCTTAAGGTGCCCATCCCTGTTGCCCAGCTCCGGTAGGGCCAGAACCGTGGACAGCTTCGGTAGTCCAAAACCGGGGCGTTCTTAAGGTGTCCATCCCTTGGACCCATACTTCGGTCCGGTACAAGCCCATACATAAAGTAAAAAATACTTTTCATGCTTCATCATTCATAAGCCATTCATGGCATCTTTAACATAGCATAACTTGTTACGGCCCGGCCCGTCTACCGGCCCATTTACCGGTCCTCACGACCGTCGTACCATCGACCATCGACCATGCCATTTTGCATATTTATGCCTTAAAAGACATAAGCATCATCTTTCATTCATTCATCATACTTAAACTTCATTCATCATTTTCATTCATAAACATGGCATATCATTCATAAACTTGACATATCATTCGTGAACATGGCATATCCTTCATAAACATGGCATATCATTCATAAACATGGCATATCATTCTTAAACATGGCATATCATTCATAAACATGACATATCCTTCATAAACATGGCATATCATTCATAAACATGGCATATCATTTCTAAACATGGCATATCATTCGTAAACATGGCATATCATTCTTAAACATGGCATATCATTCGTAAACATGGCATATCATTCGTAAACATGGCATATCATTCATATCATGAACCTAACATATCATAGCATCATTTTTCTCGTGATCATAACCCTATCATTCTTAGCATGGCATCATTCATATCCTGAACATAAACTTATCGTACTTATCATGGCAACACATAAACATGTACTTGAAGTTAAAGGCTCAACCCTACCCTTGGGTCCTTGAGGTTGGCCGAAACATATGGGGTCTCTAGGGTAATCCAAAAATTCCCAGAAATTATACTTAACCTCTACCCATCATAAGGGAACATAAATTAACATTATCAAGATTTTTGGCATAATTATAGACCTTTAAATCATGGTGGCCGAAACCCTTAAACTTAGGGTTCTTAGTTTTGTTTCTTTCATGTTGGCCAAAACCCTAGGGTGTCCTAGGGAACTCCAAAAATTCCCAAAAATTATACTTAACTTCTAAACATCATAAGGGAACATAAAATAACATTATCATGATTTTTAATATATTTATAGACATTTAAATCATGGTGGCCGAAACCCATAAACATAGGGACCTTGGTTTTGTCCCTTTCATGTTGGCCGAAACCCTAGAGTGTCCTAGGGTACTCCAAAAATTCCCAAAATTTATACTTAACTTCTAAACATCATAAGGAAACATAAAATAACATTATCATGATTTTTAACATATTTATAGACATTTAAATCATGGTGGCCGAAACCCTTGAACTTAAGGTTCTGGGTTTTGCTTCTTTCATGTTGGCCGAGACCCTAGGGTGTCCTAGGGTACTCCAAAAATTCCCAAAAATTACACTTAACTTATAAACATCATAAGAGAACATTAAATAACATTATCATGATTTTTAACATATTTCTAGACATTTAAAACATAGTGGCCGAAACCCTTGAACTTAAGGTTCTGGGTTTTGCTTCTTTCATGTTGGCCGAGAGCCTAGGGTGTCCTAGGGTACTCCAAAAACTCCCAAAAATTACACTTAATATATAAACATCATAAGGGAACACTAAATAATATTATCATAATTTTTAACATAATTATGGACCTTTAAAACATGCTGGCCGAAACCTTTGAACATAGGAACCTTGATTTTTTGTTTCCCTTCAACATTAAATCCGAAAACTAACCCATATATCATGCCAAAAATCATGGAAATCATAGGTAACTATTATACCACAGGTGAGGGAGTCTTACCTTGGGTTTCTTGATTTTTCAAACCTTGGAAGAGAAGAAAATGGTAAGATCTTGGGATACTAGAGCCCCCTTGTCCTTGTATGCTTGTGAAGACCTTAGATCTAGGAGATGGAACCTTGGTGGAAGCTTTTCCAAGGGGAAAACCTTCCAAGGGTGGTCGGCTAGAATGAGGGAGGAGGAGAGTTTCGAAAATGCTATCAATGGGATGAAGAGGTAACTCCCAAAACCCCCCTTTAATAGCCCATTAAGGAGGCAAATGAAGAGTCTCTCCATGACTCTTCATCTTCTTCTTAATCTTAACTTATATCCACTTCATTTCCTCATAGAAATCCCTTGCTAGGTGAGTTGGTTAAGGCTTACATGGTTGTACAAGAGGTCCAAGGTTCAATCCTTGGCTCATGCACCTTTATTTTTATTTTATTTTTATTTTATTTATTTTATTATTTCTATTTCCTAAATTCCGAAAATCCCCCTAAAATCACCCATAATTATGCCAATATTCCTAAATAAAATTCTTTTATATTTATATTAATTTTACCTAATTTATATTAATTTTACCTAATTAATATCCATTTTTGGAGCCCATTTAAAGCTCATTGGTACTTAATTTTCTCAATTTAAATGAGAAAACATGGATTTTCTAGGCCAAAGTTCTCCTTAATATTTCTAGGTCCCTTGGAAAATTATTTAAACATGCTTAATATTTTAAGAAAATATTAAGAAAATTTTCCGGGTCGTTACAATCCCCCATACCTCGTGAAAGTTCGTCCTCGAACTTAGAATAACTCCGGGTACTTGCGCCTCATCTCGTCCTCGCGCTCCCAGGTAGCTTCTTCGAACCGTTGACATTGCCATAGGACCTTGACTAAGGGCACTTCCTTACTCCTTAGCTTCTTGATTTCCCTGTCCAAAAATCTGGATGGGTCTGCTCTCATAGCTTAGGTCCTCTTGCACTTGCACCGTCTGTGGCTCGATCACTTGGTCCATGTTTGGGATACACTTTTTCAGCAGGGACACATGGAATACGTTATGGATAGCTAACATCTCTGGAGGCAGCTCCAGCTCATATGCCACCTTACCGACTCTTTTCAGAATCAGGTACGGCCCCACATAGCGCGGACTTAGTTTTCCTTTCTTCCCAAATCTGGTCACTCCCTTCATAGGTGCCACTTTGAGAAATACCCAATCTCCAACATTAAATTCCAGTGGTCGGGATAATCCAGATATGGACATCAAGGTGGCACTTGATTTCCGGCTGAGTGCATCGGCCACCTTGTTCGGCTTCCCTGGGTGATAGAAGATCTCACAGTCATAGTCTTTTACCAACTCAAGCCATCGGCATTGTCTCATATTCAGGTCCTTCTGAGTGAAGAAATATCGCAGACTCTGGTGGTCTGTATAAATTCGACACTGCGCTCCGTACAGATAATGCCTCCATATCTTAAGAGCGAAGACCACCGCGACCAGTTCCAGATCATGAGTGGGGTAGTTCTGCTCATGTTCCTTGAGTTGCCTAGAGGCATAAGCAATGACCTTACCACTCTGCCTAAGTACAGCTCCAAGTCTTAGCTTGGAAGCATCGCTGTATATATCGAAGTTCTAATTATCTCTTTGACATATAATTGGCTAATGTCATTATTAACTCCATGATATAATTATATGCATATATCATAGTTATATACTTATTTTAATTATGGGTAAACCTAATAATAGTATGCTTCCGAATATTAGTTCTCAGCCCGAGTTACAAATTATATTAGTTGTATGATTATTATAGAATGGTGAGATCCTACTTATTATATTACCATAAAATAACTTAAGGTAGTCTTATATATTATATATAAGATATCAGTGACCCTTCACCTATAATAAGTGTTAACATAATTAGAACCCTACCCTATGCGTCCCTACCTAGGTTATACCATATGACCTATACCGTTAATTATATCAGTATTAATATCATGGAACTAATGCTATACTCTAACATAGGTGAGGGTGTTAAAATCTCCTGTGGGTAGGCTATCAGATAATTTTCTACATGTGACTATATTATAGATTATTCATAATATCATAAATTATAGTTTCTTTTCTACGCCTATATTATTCTAAATATTTAATTCCTAAAATAAGATAAAGTATCATTCATCGTTACATATCGTAACGTACTTTTCATCATAAATATCATTCATACTGGCATACCTTAAAATCATAAACATCTTCCTACTATAAGATATGTAAAGAGGTACTTACTTGGAAGCTGCAGGAAGAGGGCTTGATGTGTGTGTAGTGAGATGGTTACTGCTCTGATACCAACCTATAAAGCCCGCTTTTTTTTTTCTTTTCATAAGCAGCGTTACGTTAACATGCTTAGGGCATGTAGACATCATACGGCAGCGGAATAACTTAACTCATACATGCCCTGTTACCATTCTTAACTTATTGACATGGGAACTTTAGCATATAAACATTGAACTTAAGCATCATATCATGTCTTACATAACATCATATCATAAGGTTCCACAGGTCATTATTCAGACATATAAGTAACCAAGGTGAAGTTCTAGCATAAACCGTAAACATAAAGTTTTCTGGCCAAGTCACTACTACACACATACGTTCTTGCCCTCCTGCTGCTTCCATCATTGTCCCCTTGAATGATCTGCGGTATAAGGAAATAAGACTATAAGCACACAGGCTTAGTAAGACTCTTTCCTACTCATAAAAACCATTCATCGTTCATCATCTCATAATGAGCACATGAACTTTAACATACTGGGTGCTCTACTTAAAACATAACATCTTAAATCACTTTAGCATGGCATGCACATAAACATGGTAAACATTCTAAGCATGGCATGATACATGGTATAAACATAAACATAGTGAACATCCTAAACATAACATGATACATGGCATAAACATGAACATAGTAGACATTCTAAGCATGGCATAATTCATGGCATACATCATAAACATAGTAGCATGGCATCTTTCATGGCATAAATCATAAACATGGTAGCATGGCATAATACCTATCATAGCATATGAACATCTTCCTAAAATAATCATGGCATAGATCATTCATTCTCATGCATACTTCTTAACATGAAACATAAGCATAAAATTTTATCATCATAGCATAATGCATAACATGAATGGAGGCTTGAGTGGAATGCATATACATATATGGATGCTTAGTTTAAAATCATACTTTTCATGAACATACTTTTCATAAACATACTTTTTCTTAATGAATGCATGGGCAATGCATATATATCATAAGGATGCTTAATCTTTAAAAACATACTTTTCATTTCTTAAACATAATCATCATAACATCATTTGGGGTCCCCGGCTTGTACCACATACATAATCATAGCGCGCATCCCTAGCAAGTCCGAGGTCGCGAGGCCCAACCTACTAGGGTAAGGACAGCATAGTCAGTAGTCCCCGAACCGAGGCGTTCTTAAGGTGCCCATCCCTGTTGCCCAGCTCCGGTAGGGCCAGAACCGTGGACAGCTTCGGTAGTCCAAAACCGGGGCGTTCTTAAGGTGCCCATCCCTTGGACCCATACTTCGGTCCGGTACAAGCCCATACATAAAGTAAAAAATACTTTTCATGCTTCATCATTCATAAGCCATTCATGGAATCTTTAACATAGCATAACTTGTTACGGCCCGGCCCGTCTACCGGCCCATTTATCGGTCCTCACGACCGTCGTACCGTCGACCATCGACCGTGCCGTTTAGCATATTTATGCCTTAAAAGACATAAGCATCATCTTTCATTCATTCATCATACTTAAACTTCATTCATCATTTTCATTCATAAACATGGCATATCATTCATAAACTTGGCATATCATTCGTGAACATGGCATATCCTTCATAAACATGGCATATCATTCATAAACATGGCATATCATTCTTAAACATGGCATATCATTCATAAACATGGCATATCCTTCATAAACATGGCATATCATTCATAAACATGGCATATCATTCCTAAACATGGCATATCATTCGTAAACATGGCATATCATTCTTAAACATGGCATATCATTCGTAAACATGGCATATCATTCGTAAACATGAACCTAACATATCATAGCATCATTTTTCTCGTGATCATAACCCTATCATTCTTAGCATGGCATCATTCATATCCTGAACATAAACTTATCGTACTTATCATGGCAACACATAAACATGTACTTGAAGTTAAAGGCTCAACCCTACCCTTGGGTCCTTGAGGTTGGCCGAAACATATGGGGTCTCTAGGGTAATCCAAAAATTCCCAGAAATTATACTTAACCTTTACCCATCATAAGGGAACATAAATTAACATTATCAAGATTTTTGGCATAATTATAGACCTTTAAATCATGGTGGCCGAAACCCTTAAACTTAGGGTTCTTAGTTTTGTTTCTTTCATGTTGGCCAAAACCCTAGGGTGTCCTAGGGAACTCCAAAAATTCCCAAAAATTATACTTAACTTCTAATCATCATAAGGGAACATCAAATAACATTATAATTATTTTTAACATAATTATAGACATTTAAATCATGGTGGCCGAAACCCATAAACATAGGGACCTTGGTTTTGTCCCTTTCATGTTGGCCGAAACCCTAGAGTGTCCTAGGGTACTCCAAAAATTCCCAAAATTTATACTTAACTTCTAAATATCATAAGGAAACATAAAATAACATTATCATGATTTTTAACATATTTATAGACATTTAAATCATGGTGGCCAAAACCCTTGAACTTAAGGTTCTGGGTTTTGCTTCTTTCATGTTGGCCGAGACCCTAGGGTGTCCTAGGGTACTCCAAAAATTCCAAAAAATTACACTTAACTTATAAACATCATAAGAGAACATTAAATAACATTATCATGATTTTTAACATATTTCTAGACATTTAAAACATAGTGGCCGAAACCCTTGAACTTAAGGTTCTGGGTTTTGCTTCTTTCATGTTGGCTGAGACCCTAGGGTGTCCTAGGGTACTCCAAAAATTCCCAAAAATTACACTTAACATCTAAACATCATAAGGGAACACTAAATAACATTATCATGATTTTTAACATAATTATGGACCTTTAAAACATGCTGGCCGAAACCTTTGAACATAGGAACCTTGATTTTTTGTTTCCCTTCAACATTAAATCCGAAAACTAACCCATATATCATGCCAAAAATCATGGAAATCATAGGTAACTATTATACCATAGGTGAGGGAGTCTTACCTTGGGTTTCTTGATTTTTCAAACCTTGGAAGAGAAGAAAATGGTAAGATCTTGGGATACTAGAGCCCCCTTGTCCTTGTATGCTTGTGAAGACCTTAGATCTAGGAGATGGAACCTTGGTGGAAGCTTTTCCAAGGGGAAAACCTTCCAAGGGTGGTCGGCTAGAATGAGGGAGGAGGAGAGTTTCGAAAATGCTATCAATGGGATGAAGAGGTAACTCCCAAAACCCCCCTTTAATAGCCCATTAAGGAGGCAAATGAAGAGTCTCTCCATGACTCTTCATCTTCTTCTTAATCTTAACTTATATCCACTTCATTTCCTCATAGAAATCCCTTGCTAGGTGAGTTGGTTAAGGCTTACATGGTTGTACAAGAGGTCCAAGGTTCAATCCTTGGCTCATGCACTTTTATTTTTATTTTATTTTTATTTCATTTATTTTATTATTTCTATTTCCTAAATTCTGAAAATCCCCCTAAAATCACCCATAATTATACCAATATTCCTAAATAAAATTCTTTTATATTTATATTAATTTTACCTAATTTATATTAATTTTACCTAATTAATATCCATTTTTGGAGCCCATTTAAAGCTCATTGGTACTTAGTTTTCTCAATTTAAATGAGAAAACATGGATTTTCTAGGCCAAAGTTCTCCTTAATATTTCTAGGTCCCTTGGAAAATTATTTAAACATGCTTAATATTTTAAAAAAATATTAAGAGAATTTTCCGGGTCGTTACACCCATAGAGGACATATCAGGGAGGCATTACCTTTTCTGATCTTATGGCATTTATGGACCGCAAGGAATGAAGCTAAACATAGAAATTTGAAGCAAGAGGCGCAAAAGGTCATAAGTAATATTACTAGATACATATCCCTTGGAGAAAATGCAAAAATAATAAAGAGGAAGCATTGGAAAGGCTTTTCTGCAATTGCCATGGAATGGGGTCTGCCTGCTATGATAATTGCTCGAAATAATATCTCTATTGTCTACTGGAAGAAACCAAAGATTGGAGGATTCAAGTTAAACACAGATGGATGTTCAAAAGGAAATCCTGGAGAAGCATCATATGGAGTAATTATTAGAGATCATTGGGGGCATTTCATTTTGGCAAAACATGGGAAATTGGGTGTGAGCTCTAATCTAGAAGCAGAATTGAAGGCCATACTTGTTGGTTTGGAATTATGTGTAATGTACAAGTGCTTACCGGTTTGGCTTGAATCCGATTCAATGGTGGCTTTGAAGATTATTAAATCATCGGTTATTTGTTGGGATTATAGGAAGATAATTTTGAAGATTAGAATTTTGATTAAGAAACATCAGGTTTGTTACTCACATGTATATAGGGAGGCAAACATGGCTGCTGATTATTTAGCCAACCAAGCTTTCAATTATTATGGTGATAAAATTCTAATAAAAAAGGATATAGACAAAGCTCTTTATGGGATATGTAAGATTGATAGGGCAGGTCTCCCTTACATAAGACTAAGTCGAAAATTATTTTAAGAAGAGATCATTTGGTTGGGGAAGGTGAAAGAATTATTATACAAAACAAGGTTTTAATTTTGCCTACAAAAGGAAGCTGTTAAAGATATTCTGTGAAGTCTTCTGATATCAAATTGAAACTATATCTCAGTTGGATGACTTTTCTATACAAGGTTTTTGTCGCTGTTAAGACAGATTGCTTCTTCACCTGATGTTTAAAAAGGTGGAAGTCACAATTGTTTTCTTTCCCCCAGTCTGATTTGTATCGCATGAATTCCAGGAATACTACTTTGACCATCAGCTGTATCATTGTTATCGCAGAATTCCAGGAAAAATATTCTTCTCCAACTTTTCTCTTTCCCTATATGATCCGAGATGGAATTTTGAAAATGATTGTTATGACTATGCCAGACTTCTTGTAGACATGTAGAGGATAAATCTATGCCAAAATGTGCCAATGTGCAGAAATTTTCAGTTTTGGAAGCTTCTTTCAGTTTTTGGTGATGGTTACAAAATATATCACTATTATATTTTTTTGAGAGGATATTGTGTGTAAGATGGCTAGAGTTTTAAGTAGATACATAAAGAAGCTAAAGATGATTAACTGATATTGTTTCAGCATTGGAAACTTTATGAACGGAGATACGGCTGATTACTTTGATATGCTGATATGCTGTCTGATTTGCTGGCACTAGTGTTTTATGAAGCTTTGAATCATCTCATATGGGTTCTTATTCATGTATGGTTCGAAGATGGAATTTTGAAAGTGTATGGTATGATAGATGGCTAGAACCTCTGTGTACAGAACTTTTCAGTTTATTCATTTTCAGTAGATCTATTATGAAGGATAGTACTATTGGTAAACTGCCCCAAATCAAAAGCTATTAGAGTTGTCATAACAGAGCAGTTGATAGTTATCTGATACATTTTAGTTTGGGATGCTTTTGAGGAACGGAGAGTATTGGTTTTCTTGGTGGAATTACTATGTAATGGTTGCTGGATTTGTGCCCTCTGAATCTCTGATTTATTATTGTCAATTTGATCTCATCAGAAGGTTATCTTGAGAAATCTTGGATCATTAAATGTTAAAGAAAAGGGAGTAGGAAGAGATCGTATAGTTTGACCTTTACCAATTGTATCAGAGAAAATGGATGATGAATGCAGCAATATTAGTTCAGATTTCGGCCTAAAGCCCTAAGGAGGAAAATGTCTTGGTGATGAAATGGAAAGCTGACTTTCACTTCAAGGTGGTTTTCTCTTACATTTCTGTGTACTGGTTTGGTGAATGGATGCACCATAAAAATATCCATCTAGTCCGTAGCAAACGGCTACGGTAAAGACAAATCAAATCCGTTGATGGCTGAGGTTTTGCCAAAAATCCTAATAGGGTGAATAGATCCACCTTTGGTCTATCTAGTCTGTAGTAACGGCTACGATAAAGACATGTCAATTCCGTTCATGGCTGGTCACTTGCCCAAAGTGAACATAGATATGGGATTAGAATGCGGCTGTCAAATCTTTATCTCATCTAGAAGAACTGAAAATAAATTGGAAGGTGGAAAGGTAGCAAAGGCGATTTCGAGGCTTTACTAAGAAGAATCAACATGGTGGACATTTGGAAAAGGACGAAAGATAGCAATGAAAAGAAGAAAAGACATCAAACGAAAACGAATCAGCTAGAAGAGTTATTACATGATTTGGAAAAGTTTTTATCCTTGTATGAGGTTAACTAAAAGAGCATGGAATCTGTAAACCTTCTTTGATTCTTTGTATTTCTATATTAGAAGGTCAGGTTTGATCCCCCTTCTAGTATGAATTTTCTTTACAGGAATAAAATTTCCTTCCTTTAAAAAAAAAATGTCATTCTTCAACATAAAAAATGCCCATGAATGCATTGTAACAAATTGCTTGCATTAGACCGAAACTTTGCTTGAAATGAATACTTATTATGAAAAAACATGAAACTTATCTTATACTTCATGTACTTTAAAATAATAAGCATCCTTCTTTGGGCCCGGTATAGTACCAATGCGCGCATCCCTAGTAGGTTTCGGGGTAGCTAGCCACCGAACTCTAATAGAGCGTCTACTAGCTTGCCTAGTGTTAAGGGCCTTGTGTCCGATACATGCCACTTAGAAAGTAATATACTTAACTTGTACACATGCTAAAAATGCTAATAATAACTTAGCACATGTCTTGCACATAGGATGTAGGGTTCCCAAAACTTGCTTTTGGGATTTCTTAAAACCTTGGTCTTGTACTCCTCAAGGCACCTTGCGTACCATGAACCCAAAACTTGCTTTTGGGCAACTCAAGACCTCAGTTTTCACCCCATACATTCCATCAAACACCTTGCGTGCCAAAATCCCAAAACATGCTTTTGGGCCAATCAAGACCGTGGTCTTGCTATACTAGGATCACATCATAAAAAGGCTTAGAATCATGTTTAGAATCACACGAAAACTACTTCTATTGCAGGTGAGTGATCTACTTACATCCTTACGCTTAGAACTCACTATACCGACATAGGATCTAGCGTGGTACTCCTCGTCCACTTCCTTCGCACGATCCGGATCTTGGGTGCAAGAAAAGAAGAGGAGAAACCCTAGTTATTTTCTAGTTTTCGGCAAGGAAGGAGAAGAATGAGAAACTTTTGGTTTTCTCTTCTTCTATTCCTTTATATACTAAGTGGAAGTTGAAGCATCACTCATAAAAGATGCATACGATTACTCATCTAATATTGATTCTATATTTGAACAAGTTGAAAACTTGCTTAGATTGAAACTCACAATCAACCCTTATCTCAGGACCTGGGTTCGAGTCCCTACTCCGACCCCTTTAAAAGAAAATTTTAATTTCTTTTTGTTTATTTTGGAAAAATTCCTGAAAAATTTAGGGGGTGTTTGGTTTGTATTTTCCAGTCTGTTTTCCATTTTCATTTTCTATAAAAAATGCGGTTTTTAGGAAAACATATTTGGTTCGCATTTTCCAGCTTTGTTTTCCAGAAAAAAACATAGCGTTTTCTGGAAAACTGGAGAATGAAAAAAGTCATTTTCTAGAAAACTAGAAAATACGGTTTTCTGAAAAATGAAAATGGAAAACGGAACAAACCAAACGCCCCCTTAGGTGTTACATGAATGACATGACAGATATATGTGAAGAAACATAACCATATGCATGAACATGACAGTTATGCATGTGCCAATCAAGTCGAAGAAATTTAATTTGATTTCTAATGAAGTATCAAATTCTCGATTTGATATAGATCGTATGAACCCGCGAATATGTCAACCCACTTTGACTTATTTATTATTATTAAGATGATTGTTCTAGTTGGGTAGAATATGTATGATCGGTGCTGGTCAATAGAGGGGGGGGTGAATATCGACTCGAAAATTCATCAAACTTTCATCGAAAAACTTCATCATTCTATCAGGGTTAGTACATAGCGGAAAAATAAAATAAAAGAAAGACAATAGAACACGTGGGATTTACTTGGTTCCCAACCCCCCAGGGTTAGTACATCCATGGCCTAGGCACTCAATCGTGAGTCCACTAGTGGTCTCCTTTACTGAGTTTTCGGAGGTGGAGAAACCCGTCTTACAGTTTGAATTACAAATAAAGAATAAATAAATTCAATTCGTAAATAAAAAAACAAACCAATAAAAACTCGGCCAACTCTGGAAGTCCGAAGTGCAGCGTACTTCCTCCTGGAGCCTCCTTGGTCGCAGAGCTTCGATTTGAGCGTGTTTGCTTCACACAAGATGCTTTAGCAGATGTAGGAGTGTTGTGTCCAAGTGAAGGGTCGAACCCCTTTATATAGCCTATTCTGGGGCACCTGATAAGGTTGGGGCAGCTGCCATGTAGCAGTCAAACCTGATCTGCACTTGTGAACTCAGCGCAGGGATAAACATCCCTTCCCAAGTGCCTGTGACCAGTCAGGCACTTGGGATGTTAGGCGCCTGACCCTTATAAAGCGCCTGTGTTACCAGGCACCTGATTCAATTCTGGTGCCTAGGAACCCCTTTCTCAGGTTTGTTTGTTTTGTGTTTTCTCTCCTATCTTGCCTCCAACTCCAGGTATCTGCAAGTCAACAAAACACACAACAAACACACAAATAATCTTAGTTTTATTTGATTAGTTCTGACGTTGGATTTTATCCCAAAACCCTAGGTCGAACCGACGCCAAATGTTCCCTTTCCCGGGGAACGCACCCTCACCTACTCCAGACTTGGAGACGCTACCTTTGCCAATTAGAACCTCTGATTGGACTTTTGCTCAGCCTCCGAGAAGCCGAATCTTGAGACGTCGATCCTCGACCCATCTCTACTTCTATCCGCAATTTCCGCTAAACTAAAGCTTTTGCCAACCGGGACGTCCAGCTGGACTTTTGCTTGGCCTCCGAGAACTCGGATCTTGAGACGTCCGACTTCGACCCGTCTCTACTTCTGTCTCCAATCCTCGCTCGGCAAAGTCCCCGACCAAGACTTAGTGCTCAGTCCCCCGGACCAAGACTTCATGCCTAGCTACACTCGCCAGGATTTAGTCCATCAAGCTTCACTTATTAGGATTTTTTCCATCTAGCTTCCCTTGCTAGGACCCAACATCAATCACAAGCGTTTCTTTCACCAAGCTTCACTCACTAGGATTTCTTCCACCACAATCACTCCTCTGCAAGTCATCATGATCCTGGCTAGACTTCCTCCAATCTTCAGGTAAATATAATCCCAAACCTTAAGTCTGGTTTGGTTTAATTCCTTGGTCAAACTGACCAACCTTGGGTTCTATTCATTCTGCCAAACATCAGATCCTGTTTGGCTTAACCCTATTTTCAAATTGATCAAAGTTGGGTTTACCCTACCAAACATAAGGTCCTGTTTGGTTTAACCCTTGATCACATTGACCACCTTAATATATTGTCTAACATATGTAATGTCACTAACTTTAGTATATTATCAAACATCGAAACTCTAGAGGATGACTATTTATCACTGATGCATTTTGCACCAACAAAATTTTATTAGTTACATAATTAAAGGTAATTAATTTGAATTTCGTTTGTTGATTTTATATAAATAGATTTTGAATTAAGGATTGAGTTTCTAATTAAGATTTAAATTATTATTAGAATTTTAGATTTAGATTATTAATTAGGATTTAAGTTTTTATGAATTAAATAATAATTTTGGGTCTAATTGCATCATTTCAATTAATTTAAAAAATTCTAATTCAATGATTATTTCAATTGATTCTCAATTTTCAATTTTATTTAATACTTCTATTTTATTTGAATTCTTATAAGTCCTTTTAATTATAGCTTCAATTTAGATAAAGTAGAATATTCTTTTTCATCTTCAGAGTTATATTCAGAATTAATAGATGCTGTATCATTATCTTCAAAATAAGTATAATAATTTTTTAAATTACTAATTAAAATTGTATCATTATCAGTAGAATAATTAATTAAGATTTCATAATTATCTTCAAAATTATTTGAATTATCTCTAGAATTATTAATTAAAGTTTCATTATTATCTTCAAAATTATTTGAATTATTATTAATTAAAATTGAGCATTATCTTCGAAAATATTAATAAAATATTAAGTATTATCTTCAAAATTATTAATTAAAGTATTATCATATGAATTATTATAATTATCTTCAGGTTTATCAGAATTATCTGAAAATTTATTAATTAATGATTGAGTATTATCTAAAGACTTATGTGATAAAATTTTAGAATTAATTTTTGATATTGTAGCATTAATTGAAAAAATTTCAGAATTGATATTCATGATTCTGATATCATTTAGATCATTATTTTTAAGCTATTATGTAATAAATCTAATTTCTCTTGCAGAAAATCTAATTTGATAGAATAATCAACATTATTATAATGCATATTTTCTAAATTACCAAAAAAATTATATAACTTTACAGGAATTTGACAAATATTTCTTAGAAATTAAATTTTTGTACCACTTATACATTCATACAATTTTCTGGCATTGTCGGTCAGGTTATTCTCTAGTTTGGACACTGGTTCTTGTGATGCCCATGCTTTTGGAACTTGAAGCACATGATATGGTTCTTGTCCCTCCAGACTCCTAGCGCCGATACCTTCGTTACCGCCGGTGGTGTCGTACAAATCTTACGAATAGGACTCTTATTTTTATAGTGCCCTTTCTTGCATATGAAACAAATTATGTGAATTTTAAAATTAGTCATTAATAAAAAAAATATACCTCTTTCACTGTTGACTCCCCCTCCATTCCTGGCCTTGTTGCTCCTTTGGCAGTGTGTCCGATCTAAGTCACTTGCTATGATACCAATTGTAGGATCGGTGGCGTGGATAGAAGGGGGGGTGTGAATATCAACTTGTACTTTTTTCGTCTTTGAGTCATTCATTTGTTCAGCTTCGTAATAAAGTTGTTAGTACTATAGCGGAATAATAAATAAAGAGAAAACACACTAGACAAACAAGCGAGATTTTTATTTGGTTACCAACCTCCTAGGGTCAGTATGTCCAAGCCCTAATTACGGGTAGCGCTCGTCCACTAGTGGTCTCCTTTTCGAAAGTTTTTCGCAGGAAGAGAAACCCGTCTTATGATTTTGATTACAACAAAAATAATAATAAGGAAATAAATAAAACATATAATATGCAAACCAAATGTGAAGGTCTCGGCCAACTCTGGAAGTCCGAAGTGTCGCGCACTTCTTCCTGGAACCTCCTTGGTCACAAAGATTCGTTTTACCACATTATCTTCGCAAGGAATGAGTAATTAGATGAAAAGATTGATGATATAAACTGAGGAGGAGAGACCCCTTAAATAGTAAGTATCCGGGTGCCTGAGTGCCCATGGGGGCGTTGTTCATGTCTTCAATTGTGATCCTGCCAGTGAACAACACGCAGGGGATAAGCCTGCCTTCTTGGACGCCTGGGATGGGGGAGGGGCGCCCCATGCCCATAGAGGTGCCTCACCATGAGGGCGCCTGGGATGATGGGGGCGCTCGAAAGCTCCTTTTCTGGGCCTTGTTCATTTGCGTTTGCTCTCCTATCTTGCCTCGAGCTATAGGTTCCTACAAGATAAACATGTAACGACCAGAATTTTTCAGAATAAAAAAGAAATAAAAAAAATCTTAAAAGGGGGTCAGAGCCAAGGGTCGAACCCAAGACCCCTCCCTCGTTTAGCATTTGTTTGAATTTCCATTAGGTGGTGGTAAAGCATCATAATAAAATATGGAAACAATATAAGATAAGGAATAGCAAGCTTCTTTTATGAAAGTTGCTTCAAATTCCACTTATTATATAAAGGAATAGAAAGAAGAGAAAACCAAGGGTTTTCTCATTCCTCCTTCTCTGTCGAAAACCAAAAAGGGTTTTCTTCTTCCTCCACCGAAAAGGAGAACTAGGGATTCTCCTTGTGCACCCAAGCTCTGGTGACCATGCGGAGGACGTGGATGAAGGGTTTCCACGCTAGAGCACTTAGTAGTTAATTTAGAAGCATAAAGATATAAGTAGATCACTCACCTAAAGTAAAAATAGTTCTCGTTTGATTTTAGAACATGATTTTTAGTCTTTTGGTGTCGTGATCATAGTATAGCAAGACTAAGGTCTTGATTCACCTCAAAACGAGTTTGGGAGATAGGGCATGCAAGGATCTCGATAAGAGTTCTTAGTAAGACCGAGGACATACTAAGCCCTAGAACGAGTTCTGGGACTAAGAAATGAGATAAGAACAAGACCAGGGTCTTGATGTGTTTTCAAAACAAGTTTGGGAACCTTATTTGTTTTATGTGCAAAGAATATGCTAAGTATGCATTTTAAGTTCAAGCATGAGTAAAGTTTAAGTATATTACTTAATTAAGTGGCATGTATCGGGCCAAGGCCCACAAGATCTAGGCAGCCTAGTAGACGGTCTAGTAGGGTTCGGTGGCTAGCTACCCCGTAACCTATTAGGGATGCGCACATTGGTACAATGCCGGGTCCAAAGAAGGATATTTATTATTTTTAAGTATATGAAGTGTTGGGACCGGGTGCATGTTGACAAGGATACGGGTTCGTAAAATTTTAAATTTTTTTTGTACGTGCAGCGGAAGAATTAGCATAAAATAATTTTCTAAATTATTTTAACCACGTATCTAGCATGCAACCTTATGATGTGTGGACATAATCATAAATTAAAACTTTGCGGAAAAGTAAACTAATTTACTTTGTACCTCTCGTAACTCGAAGTAAGGGACGAGATCCAACCGTAGCGTCCCTTGGAAGCTCCGCCTCTATTCGCGTCCACGCCGAGTTCTCTTCGGGATGACTTCGCAAAGCCACGAGTTTTGTACCGACGAGAACTACTAGATTCTCCGAAGACACAACTAGAAGATCAAGAGAGAAGAAAGGAAACTAACCACCAAGTTAACGGAATCAAAATTCCGGGAAAGGAAGGAAGGAGTCGCGATCCGCTTCTTCTTCTTCTTCGGCACGAACTTGGTGGAAGAAACTCATGGCCACCCTTGGGATGTGCGCCGGCCCTAGGGGAGGAGAGAGAGCTGGCCCTAGAGAGAGAAGGGTGCCCGCCCTAGAGAGAGAGAGAGAGAGTTACAGAGAGAGAGGGAGAGAGTTAATCTCTTGATTACTCTATTGCTTGAAGAATTAAAGTCTAGCCTTGGTTCCTTTATATAGTAGCATCTCCCTTGCCAAGTCTCCCTCTTAACGGAATTTTCATAAGAAATTTATCTTATAAATTCTCTTATTAATTATTCCGTTTAAACCAAGTTTTATTATAACTAACTTTATAATAAAACAAATATATCTCTCCTTTTATTATGGAATAAATTTTACAAGAAATTTATAAAGTTTCTTTATTATGGAAAAATCAATTCATAATTGATTTTATAAAATTAAAATAAACCATTCCATGGATCATTTTAATTTCCATAAAAAAGAATAAATTTCTATAAATTTATTTATATAAATTTCTTTATACAAATTTATTTATCCATAATTTATAAAACAAATCGCGCTAGATTTATTTTATTAATTAAACCAAATAAATTGGTTTCTCCCAATTCCTTTGGCCGGCCAAACCAAAGGGGTTTGGCACCCTCTTTGGCCGGCCAAACCGAGCCGAACCGATCGCGAATTAAACTCATTTAATTTGCCCAATAAGCCTTCAAAAGACTTAGCCATTTTAAGTTTCCGTTGCGCCTCTGATTAACTCAGATTCGACTTATTTCTCTTGATTGGAAAATCTAATTTTCAACTCGTTTTAAATCCCTCGGATTACTCGTAGTGCGTGTGACTAAATAGGCTTTCGATTTATGTTGGCCGTCTATAATCAACTAATTATAGAACGATCATGAGTGGCACCTAGTAGTACATCATGACCCCCAATTAATCGAAAGATCAACGGTTGACCTCAGAAATTATTCTGAAACCCTTCAGCAGCTCTAATAAATCGTGCCCCATTCCCTTCACCATCTTATACCCACTTGGTTCAGGACATGGTCTGTTTGTGTCAGTCCCCACTAGACTGACTACGTCACACCTAGCCCAAGTAGTGTCTTTCTCGTCCTTTGGATTTCTAATTACTCTCATGTATTTAAGAGACTCATACTCTAAACATGATATGCTCTGGCCAGAGGCTTTGAGTAACAATCCGACAATAGGCCTGGGTATACATCTCCTCGCAAGGAGTGGTGAATCCTTTGTAGGCTGTTCAAACATCTTCGGGCACTTCGGCTTATACCCAATCATCCTGGGTCCACACCTCCTTGGAGATGCTTGCTTAAGATGTTAAAGTATAAGTCTCCATGACCAAGATGACTTGAACACCGCAAGTCAAAGGAACATCGCACTTAAGCTGCAGTAAGAACTTCATTGACATATCTATATAGATTACCATATGAAGTTTTACAGCTAGTCACTCCAATGAACTATTTCCCTTAACTAGCATCCATGTTTATCTCCGGACATCCCAATGTCACCAGCCAGTGAGAATCAGCTGATTAGAGAATAACCCATGCTAGTCTCAACAGAATTGATAGTGTTCATTTTTATCAATTCATCGACTAGGGATATTTTCAATACTTCACAATTACACATGTAGAGATAATCACTAGTTGTGATCCCATCACAAATTCTCTTATGCTGTGAATTGTATTGCGGACATTCAGTAGATGAGTTTAAGATCCCAATCAAATACACTAACATGTATACTCAAATAGTGAATTATCATTTATTAAAATAAATATTTACAATCATAAGGCGATTGCCTTAGGACACTTCACTTATATTACTAACATGAAGTATAAGAATATATATAAAAGTTTCAAGTTTTCAAAAGCAAGCATTTATTTCAAGCATGATAAGCATTTTTCATTTCAAGTAAAGTTTTCAAATGCTAGCATTTGTTACAAGTGAATTCATGAGCACATTCATGTTAGTATAGCATTTTCAGTACATATATTTAAAAGCAAGCATTCTTTTGACCAAGAACATGTTTTATATCGATTGTATGTTTTGTGAGAGTAGGTATCTACTTACTAAGTAATTTGCTTATAGTTTGCATCCTTTTACTGTAGATAAAGGTAAAGAAAGGATGTAAGATAGCTCAAGGAAGGATGATTTGTGTCAGTGGTGGCGGAACCATGGAGTGAGATCCTTTGGGATGAGACTTACTAGTGTTCTAAGCAGTAGAACTTTATGAGTTTCATGATAGTAGTTAATTCCGCAAAGATTATGTGTCATGATAGTAGTGTTTATTTATACAAAAGATTTTAAGTGTGATATGAATGCTAAATGGAGTATGATCTGGTCCAGATATTATGGTTCATATGATTGTGAGTTCTATAATCTTAGTATAGTTGAAGTAGAATGTATTCATTGAGTTGGTCAATGTTTCTCAAATATGAAAATTGGAATTCCAGACGTGTCAGTCGACTGCTCCAGGTAGCAATCGACTCCCCTTAGTGAAATCGAGGGAACAGAAACATTGGTCGAGTGATTTCCAGGCGGAGTCGACTACACCAATCAACTGGTAACGCCATCAGTCGACTGGTCCTCGGCCAAATTTCGAACAGAAAGATTGGTCGAGTGAATTGACCTAGGAGTCGACTGGCACCAGTCGACTACTGAAGGAGCCAGTCGACTGGTCCTGGTTAAGTAGTAAAGTAATGTGACGTCCCTCTTGAGTGAGGAGGGAGGGTCGTTACTGGTTTGGTATCAGAGCAAGTTTCCGCCCTTCCTCCACACTGACATCAAACATCCATCCTGCCGCCTACCAAGTAAGAAAGTGTATATGTTTAGTTTTTATATACATATCTTTATTTGACTGTTAGTCATAACAGATGCTATTATATGCATGATTAGTATATGCTATTATGAGTATGATGATAGTGAAGTAATACCCCTATTCTCTTTATGATATAATAGTAAGAGAATGACAAGAGGACGTCCCAGGAAGGCCCAAAATGAGGAGCGAGCTCCTAGAGGGAAAGAGGCAACAGAGACGATATCACCACCAAATCTTTTAGAGGTGGTGGCTCAGTTACAATGGCAAGTAGCAGAACAGCAGCATGTTATTGCCACCCTAATGGCTAACCAGCAGACCACTCCTATTAACCCACCGGTGGATAATGTAGTGGCATCAGTTGTGACCGAAGATCCATCAGTTACATCTATAGTCCCGGCAAGGGGGGGGGTAAGGCAAGAAGTATACCTCATCCTGTGGCAGAAACTGAAGCCAGAGAACTTCTCAGGCACAAGCGAACCATGGGATGCTCGAGTATGGTTCAAAACCTGGGAAAGCATAGTAGAACTACTGCACTGGCTTGAGGTAGAGAAGTTAAAGTGCGTCTCCTTCTGCCTTACCGGAGATGCTAGAATGTGGTGGGAGAGAGTTAAGGACAAGAGAAATGCCAGCTAGATGACATGAGCTGACTTCAAGACTGAGTTCTTTGAAGAGTAATTTCGCATGCATGTCAACAACAAGCATTATGATGAATTCACGGAGTTCAGACAAGAAGAACTATCTGTGGATGAAGCAGTGAAAAAGTTCAACCCTAGTTGGCACTGAAAGAGAAAGAGTCAGGCTAATGCTCAAGATGTTTAGGCCTGAGATAGCCTTAAATGTGGCTAGTTGTGTTAATAGGCCGTAGACCTCCGAATAACTGATAAATAGTGCTTTGATCACTGAGCACTACTTAAACAGTATAAAAGCCACTAGGATGCAACAGAAGTAAGTATCAGTCCTGAAATCTTTGGGTAACCCACAGAACTGGAAGGGGAACCTAAACAAAATGAAGCATGGGGATCAAAAGACTTCTGGAAGCAACAAAGGAAGATCATCAAGCAAGTACCCCAAATATACTCAATGTCCAAAGTGTGGGAGGACGCACCCAGGAGAATGTTGCCAAGGCATGAGTGGGTGCTACATCTGTGGAGTCGAAGGGCATATGGCCAAGGCTTTCCCTACCAAAGCAAATCCGTCTCCACCATAGCTTATTCAGTACGGGGGAAAGTCTGCACAGTTGAACCAGATGCAGCCGGTACTTGAAGGACCCTACATCAGCCAAGGGAGAGTGGAAGCCTCACCAGTCCCGACCAACGCCAGGATTTTCGCCTTCACTAAGGAAGAGGTGGCAAATTCTCCTACCATGGTCACAGGTCGAATACTCATCTTATCTCATTATGCTAGTGTGTTATTCGATACTGGTTCAACACATTCTTTTGTGTCTATGTCATTCTCCAAGAAGCTAGGGATTCCACCAGAAATGCTGAATGATAAGTTCTTAACGACCCTACCTTCGGGAGAGGTCATGGCATCTACTCAGCGGCTAAGAGCTTAACTAATTTAGATTTCCAACCGAGAACTCTATGGTGATTTAGTAGTCGTTGATATGAAGGATTACAATATCATTTTAGAGATGAATTTCTTGAGCAAGTATAGTGCCTCTATTGAATGTCGCAAAAGGAGAGTAAAGTTCACGCCAGAAGCTGAACTTCCGTTCGAGTTTGTTGGAGACCCAAAGAGAAAGACAAAAAGGTTTCTTTCTAACCTACAAGGTCACAAGATCTTAGATATTGGATGTTCTAGTTATTTAGCACTCATAGAGATGCAAGGCAAAGAGAGGGACTAAAGAAAGAAGAAGTACGGGTAGTTTGTGATTATCCGGAGGTGTTTCCTGATGAGTTACCAGGACTGCCTCCTAACTGAGAAATTGAGTTTGAAATTGAGTTGGCTCCAGGTACCAACCTGTTTTCAAAGGGACCTTATCGTATGGCGCCAGCAGAACTAAAGGAGCTGCAAGAACAATTACTGGAGTTGCTCGACAAGGGTTTCATCTGTCCTAGTCATTCACCCTGGGGAGCTCCCGTATTGTTCATCTAGAAGAAAGATGGATCTATGCGAATGTGCATAGATTATCGAGCCCTAAATAAGGTGACCATCAAGAACAAATATCCTTTGCCAAGGATAGATGATTTGTTTTATCAGTTGAAAGGGCCAACAGTGTTTTCCAAAGTAGATCTGCAGTCAGGTTACCATCAACTCAAAGTCAAGGAGAGTGATGTGACGAGAACTGACGAGTTTATAGTCATGCCCTTTGGAGTGACAAACGCCCCTGCAACATTCATGGATCTAATGAATCGAGTATTCAAGGAGTTTCTTGATAAGTTCGTCATAGTCTTTATTGACGATATCCTAGTTTATTCAAAGTCTCCGGAAGATCATGACGAACATCTAAGGGTAGTGTTGAAGACTCTACAACAGCAAAAATTATATGCCAAGTTTTCAAAGTGTGAATTCTGGCTTGACCAAGTGGCTTTCCTAGGCCACATCATTTCCAAGGAAGGTATCATGGTAGACCCTGCAAAGATTGAAGCAGTTACTAACAGGGGTCGACCAAAGAATGCTAGTGAGATCAGAAGCTTTCTGAGTTTAGCAGGGTATTACAAGAGATTCATGGAGGACTTTTCAAAGATAGTCTCTCAACTAACAACCCTTACCAGAAAGAATAAGAAGTATGAGCGGACTGAAGATTGTGAGCGGAGTTTTATTGAGTTGAAGAAAAGATTGACAAGTTCTCCCATTCTTACAGTTCCAGAAAGTGATAGAAACTATGATATATACAGTGATGCATCAAAGCTGGGATTTGGAGCTGTACTCATGCAAGAAGGCAAGGTCATTGCTTATGCTTCCAGGCAACTCAAGGATTATGAAAATAACTACCCTACTCATGATCTTGAGTTAGCAGCAGTAGTCTTCGCTCTCAAAATGTGGAGACATTACCTGTATGGAGTCCAATGCAAGATTTACACAAATCACTAGAGTCTGAGATATTTCTTCACTCAGAAGGACCTAAATATGAGACAGCGAAGGTGGCTGGAGTTAGTCAATGATTATGACTGTGAAATCCTCTACCACCCTAGTAAAGCGAATAAAGTGTCTGATGCATTAAGTATAAAGACTTGCGCAACTTGATGTCCCTGTCATCACTGTCACCACCACTACAGAAAGAGATAATAGATTATGAAGTTGAGATTATAGATGTGCAACTCTCATTATTGATACTAGAGTCAACTCTACTTGAGGATATACAGAAAAGGCAAGATCAAGATTCTGATATTCAAAAGATCAAGAAAGAGATGCAAGAAGGAGAAAGTAAAGAGTTTAGAGTATCTAGTAGTGGGATACTCTATTATGGTGACCGTTTATGTGTCCCCAAAAATGAAGAGCTAAGAAAGAAGATTCTTGAGGAAGCCCATAGAACTCCTTATTCTATACACCCTGGTTCTACCAAGGTGTACCAGGATTTGAGAAGAAGATTTTGGTGGTCTGGAATGAAAAGAGATATAGCTAAATATGTCAGTACCTGTCTGACATGTCTAAGAGTTAAAGAAGAACACTAGAGGCCAGGAGGAGTTCTACAACCCATACAGATTCCAGAGTGGAAATGAGAAGATATAGCCATGGATTTCATTGTTGGTCTACCAAAGACAACAAATGGCTATGATGATATCTCAGTAGTTGTAGACAGATTAACCAAGTCTGCCCACTTCTTGGCAATCAAAGTGTTTTACACAATAGAAAGACTAGTTTAGTTATATGCACAAGAAGTGATCCGACAATATGGAGTTCCGAAGACCATTATCTCTGATTGAGATGGTCGTTTCAATTCACATTTTTGGGAGTGTGTACAGACAATACTTGGCACCAAACTAAAGTTTAGTACAGCTTTCCATCCTCAGACTGATGGGCAGACAGAAAGAGTAAATCAAGTTTTAGAGGATATGCTTAGAGCTTGTGCATTAGATTTCAAGGACAGTTGGTGCAAGTATTTATGTTTAGCTAAGTTCGCCTACAATAACAGTTACCAAGCTACTATTGGTATGACGCCTTATGAAGCTCTTTATGGCAGGAAGTGCAGATCTCCTATCTGCTGGTAGGAAAGTAGTGAGAAGAAAGAAATGGGGTATCAGACTGACCTTATTAATGATACCACAGATGTAACGACCCGGCCCTGTCTAACTGTTGGCCGTGTCGTTACTCTACTAGTGGTCTTCCCGCCCCTGGCCAGCGGGTTTTTTTTTTTAACTTTTAAATTCTACTAACAATTATGTTCTAACTTAAGCAATCATGTATAATAATACCATGTCATACTCTCTTCTCAATCCCATAGCCAATACCCATCGAAAAACAGCCTTACCCTTCTTAAACAGCCTGTATCAGTCGACTGATGACGTCATCAGTCGACTGATACGGCTGTAATCTGTTTTACAGATTTCGGCCCTTGCTGTCCAAGGCCACCGTTCCCTCAATTTCGAGCCATATCAAACTACAACATCATTTCTGTACTCTATATCAGTTTCCTAAACGATTTAGCCATTCAAACGAATTCATAAACTTGAATTTAGGACTTTTATGGAAGGAAACGAACTAAGCAAGTTTATATAAACTTTAACAATGGATATTGTACCAATCTTAGCTTCTATTACTTTATAACACCAAATACATGTTCTATGACCTTGCTAAAACATCATGAAATATGAATGCAACTTTTCTAAACATATTCGAGCAATGAAACTTAATTCAAAAGGAAAATTGATACTATCTTGGCACAAACACTTTTTCTCTAACAAAGTATCAATATTTCTAACTATTCACACTTTTACTCATCTAATGCAATCATGGGAATATATATGCTAAAGGAAATGACATGGAATCTTTACTCTAAGAAGTTTAGCATATAAAACTATCCAAAACTCAAATACTCCATAATCTCCATAAAGTAAGAACTTGAAATTTGAATAAACTTAAACACTGCAATTCAAATAACTAAAATGTCTCGTCTCAAGGATCTCTCCATAATCAGCCACCACACACACTCTACTCAGCACCGCCTCGTCGTCTTCCTTCAGAATTGCTTGCCTTTACCTTTATCTGCAATAAGAGGAAAATGCATCTATAAGCAAAAGCTTAGTAAGTACTATCTAGCTCACAAAAATTCGAAATATGCAAACTTGCTTCTAGATCAAACTAAACATCATATGAGATACTAATATGCTTGAAAGAAAACTAATAACATGTATAACTCAAAACATGCATACTCAAGCAATAATAAATCTCATTTTACTTTTCTTAGCTCAACTTGAAACTTTAGCTATTCTTTAACTTTTGAAAACTTTCTTAAACTTTCGAAAACTTTGCTAAAGCATATACTTGAAAATAATAATCACTTGGATCCACTGAAGACGTAAGTACCATCTCATATGCGCGTTCCCTAAAAGGTTGGGGTAGCGAGCCACCAATCCTAATAGAGCAGACCTTGGTCTACCAGGGCCAAGACCTTGGAATTGGACACCTGGATTTCTTTAACGACGCCCTTGGACGCCGGGTACTGGCCTTAGAAAATAAAATAGCTTTTCTTTCTTTTCTTTCTTATCTGTAAATGCCTTGGCATTTTCTGGAGCACCTTGCGTGCTAAAATCCCTAAGTCTTGACTTTTGGGGATTTTCTTAAGGCCTTGGCCTTTTCTTTTCTTATCTTTATCTTCTTTTCTTTTCTCATAACTTTCTTGGCCCTAAACTCACATAGGGTGCTTATCAAACATATACAAGCATATAAGAAACTAAGATCACATGCAAAAGCTAAAGCAAAAAGGAAAAATTCTCTTTTAAAAACTTTTAAAGGAAATTCTCGCGGTAAAACCGCCTCTTACTGCAGGTGAGCAGTACTTACATTGATATCTTGGACTTACAACCAAGATTGAGGTCTAGAACTCGGGAGAAACTCGAGATCTCGAAGAATTCTTCACGTCTACGCGTTCCTCTCGTCGCGGGGATCTCGAATATAGTATTATCTCTTGGAGAAAGGGTCTCGGCCGACCCTCTTGGCCTTGATTTGCGTGCGCACAAGAGAGGAGAGGGAGAGGGGTCGGCGCAAGGGGTGTTGGCCGAAGGGTTTGAGAGAAATCCCAACTTCTCTCTTTAAGTTTTCTATTTATACACTTAAGGATCGGATCAACCTAACTACAGCTTAAGTATTTATTTTTCTTTCCTTTTCTGTGCTTGATACCTAGCCCAGCTGGCCGCGCGCTCCCTTGGTCTCGTGGTGGTCGCAGGTTCGATCTCCGGCTGCCCTTAATTAGATTTTTCCATTTTTGGTTTTCTTTTTCCTTTTTCTTTTTCTTTTTCCAAAAATACCAAACGGACTCGGAAAATTCCATAAAAATACTCTAAAAATTCCTAAAAATATCTAGAATATTTCTAAACCATTTCTAAATAATTCTAAGGACTTTAAGAACTAAAAATGGAAATTTTGGGGCGTTACAACAGAAGCTATAAAGAGCATCCGCCAAAGGATAGAAACTGCTCAGAGTAGGTAGAAGAGTTATGCCGATATGCATGGTAGACCGCTGGAGTTCGAAGTTGGAGATACAATTTTCCTCAAAGTAGCTCCCATGAAAGGCATAATGAGATTCGGCAAGAAAGGCAAGCTAGGTCCTCGTTACATAGGACCCTACCTAGTAACAAAAAGAGTTGGCAAAGTAGCTTACGAGTTAGAGCTACCTCCAGAGATGTCAGCTATTCACAATGTGTTTCATGTCTCAATGCTAAAAAAGTATATCCCTGATGCCAACCAAGTGATTGAGTCACAAACGGTACAAGTTCAGGAAGATCTCAGTTATGAAAGTCGACCTATTCAAATAATAGATCTGGCAGTCAAGAAACTGAGGAATAATGAGGTACCCCTAGTAAAGGTTCTATGGCTAAACCAGAAGTACGAAGAGGCAACTTGGGAAACAGAAGATAGCATGAGGCAAAAGTATCCGTAGTTATTCTAAGTTCGAGGATGAACTTTTTATATGGTAGGGAGGATTGTAACACCCAAAATTCTTCAGAATTTTCCAAAATAAAAAATAAATTAAAAAAATTCTTAAAAGAGGTTCGGAGTCGAGGCGCAAGCCCAAGACCCCTCATTTAGCATTTGTTTGAGTTTCTATTAGGTGGTGGTAAAGCATCATAATGGAATATGGAAACAATATAAGATAAGGGATAGTAAGCGTCTTTTATGGAAGTTGCTTCAACTTCCACTTAGTATATAAAGGAATTGAAAGAAGAGAAAACCAAGGGTTTTCTCATTCCTCCTTCTTCCCTGCCGAAAACCAAAAAGGGTTTTCTTCTTCCTCCATCGAAAAAGAGAACTAGGGCTTCTCCTTGTGCGCCCAAGATCCGGCGACCGTGCAGAGGACGTGAACGAAGGGTTTCCACACTAGAGCACTCGGTAGTAAGTTTAGAAGCATAAACATGTAAGTAGATCACTCACCTACAGTAAAAGTAGTTCTCATTTGATTTTAGAACATGATTTTTAGTCTTTTGGTGTTATGATCTTAGTATAGCAAGACCAAGGTCTTGATTCACCCCAAAACGAGTTTTGGGAGTTAGGGCACGCAAGGTGCTTGATAAAAGATCGGAGTAAGACCGAGGTCTTACTAAGCCCTAGAACGAGTTTTGGGACTAAGAAATGAGATAAGAACAAGACCAGGGTCTTGATGTGTTTTCAAAACAAGTTTGGGAACCTTATTTGTTTTGAGTGCAAAGAATATGCTAAGTATTCATTTTATGTTCGAGCATGAGTACAAGTTAAGTATATTACTTAATTAAGTGACATGTATCGGGCCAAGGCCCACAAGATCTAGGCAAGCCTAGTAGACGCTCTAGTAGGGTTCGGTGGCTAGCTACCCCAAAACCTATCAGGGATGAGCACATTGGTACTATGCCGGTTCCAAAGAAGGATGTTTATTATTTTGAAATATATGAAGTATAAGAATATATATAAAAGTTTCAAGTTTTCAAAAGCAAGCATTTATTTCAAGCATGATAAGTATTTTTCATTACAAGCAAAGTTTTCAAATGCAAGCATTTGCTACAAGTGAATTCATGAACAATTCATGTTAGTATAGCATTTTTAGTACATATGTTTAAAAGAAAGTATTCTTTTGACCAAGAACATGTTTTATATCGATTGTATGTTTTGTGAGAGTAGGTATCTACTTACTAAACAATTTACTTATAGTTTGCATCCTTTTATTGCATATAAAGGTAAAGAAAGGATGTAAGGCAAGGATGCTCAAGGAAGGATGATTTGGACTGTAGATAACATGGTGTGTGGTGACACACGGATGATTGTGTTATCAGTCCCTTGCATAGTATAAGTAAGAGGCTCATAACCATGATGGATTTGGACAAACCATCAGGATGGTTGTAGTGTAATTAGGTGTGGTTTATCTTGACCATAGAATTACACTAGTTTGCTTTGTGTGCATTGAGCAGGACCAAAACTAGAGGTCATCCAATTTGTACTGACTTGATAATTAGATTGGACCTCAGATTTATTATGGAGTACAATCCCTAAATCCCGATATAATAACGGGCACGTATAGTTAATAATTATTTCTTTCATTTACTAATAGGCGAGATTTATTCTGTTAAATCGATAGGCCCGGTAAGTTGGGAAATAATGTTAATTATATGGTGTGCCATTTATTATTGACGAAATCCATGTCCTAGCGAGTCGGGATGATGATGCCCCCTTGATGAGCTCATAAGGTTCATCATGTTAAACCCTGCAGATGGATTTGATCCGACATAATGATAAGGTTGAGTGATACTAGTCAAGGAGTCAGAAGTCGGTTAATTAAAATTGTCAGTAATTTAAATTAATCGATGGGCATTCCTCTCATAATAGGTGGAGCCCATATAAAAATATGAGGGTTGGTGAGGAAGTTCAATTAAGATCCATCAGTGGAATGGATCTTAATTAATGGATTGGTTTTAGATCCATTAGTGGGTCAAGATTCAACTCCTCCTCTTGGTCCCTACCTTAGTCCTATAAATTCCCCATAGGATCATGAGACCAAGGCTTAATCACCCAACTCAAACTTTTTTTCTCCTCTCTTCCCTTTCTCTCTCCTAGGTCACGGCAAAGAGAAGTGGTCACCACCTTCTCTTTTCTTCTTCTTCGTTCAACCTCACCATGAGAAACCATAACTAGAAAAAGGGAGGAGTGTCTTCTCCCTTTTGTGGTGTGCGTCGACGATGGAGGAAGTGTCGCGATCAGAAGGAGGCGACACAAGGGCTAACGGCGGCGGCGGCGGCGGCAGCGCAAGGTTGAGGAAGGAGAAGTCTTTGGTCGGTTTTTGACTTGGAAGGAGAGGTTCTTTACTCTCCATCTTCTTCCATACGTTCTCCTCAGTAGCAGCTCGGTGGCTGGCAGCCTTGGTGGACCTTGGTGGGCCAGCAGTGCACGGTTGGAGGAGATGAAGGTCCAACAGTGGAAACCCTAAAATTAGGGTTTCGGCTAGAGAAGGAAGAAGGGAGTTAGAGCCTTGGTGATCTTAGTTCTCGGTAGCTCGTCGCCCACACAATGTCTGGGAGGGGAGGGACATAAGGTAGAACGCTACGAGGTAAAGAGAGGTATATTTCTCTCTCGGCTCTATTTTCTTGTCTCGTCATTTTATGTGGAAATTAATTGATTATTGTTGTTTGATTATTTGTTAATTAATGTTCAATAATTAATTAATTGGACCCCAATTATAAACACAAAAACTGACAATCCACTCATCGTCTCTTCCGTGGTCGTTCGGTTAGAGGATTTACAAGGCTCAATCTTTGTGATTGGCCAAGTTGTATTTTGTACCGAACGATACGATGACGAGATGGTCGTGGGGGACGAGTCTCCATTCGGATTAATTTTTAATCCAAAGACATGGAGAGGTCTCTCAAGGACGACCAAGTATTCACTAGGGAAACCCACCGAGCTGGTTCCATCAATTGGTATCAGAGCCGAGGTTTTCGGTTTTGTGTGTTTAGGATTGGTTAATTTATGCACTTTTTCATATATTTTATTTTGCTGGATGATATGTGGATGTGCGTAGGCTAACTTTGTGTTGCAGGCACTAGATTCCAACTTATCATAGCCAAATAATTGATGTATGTGATGGTTGTGTTATTTTTGTAAATTAATTAAATCCTCGGGGTTGACGAGGCTAGGTAATATTTAATTTTTGTAATTAAATACGGCACGTGTTTAGCCGATATTTTTGTTTACTTTCGATCTAGATTTCATGTACACTCCTTCGTGGAGTATAGGATCGATAATGTAAATAATTAGCTAGCCATCTCGGCTCGGAGATCCCTCAAGGTGGCTTCCGCATGGTGTAGGGAGGAGCGGACGAGGTGACGGCATGACTGGAGGCGCATTAGAGACCAAGGCCATGAAAAGTTAGAAAATCTAGGATTTTCTTTTTCATTATGTTGGTTATGTGCTTGTCGTGTGTGTGCTTGTTAAAATTCCTCAAAATCAATAACTAATTGGGAGAGGGACCCTAAGGGTCCCGTGGCCTCCATTACAATCTAACAAGTGATGCGAACAAGACCGCGTGTCGGCTCTGAGTGCCTTCCTCTATAATGGATAGGCTTATTCTACGGATCACTGGGTCAGAAAAGATTATAGAGAATTATTGAAGAGCGTGTGTACTTCCCTAATGGAAGACACATAATAAAAAATAATTCTCTTAGTGTCGTGTAATGGTAAAGACTTAGATACAAATATTAGTATCCTCCCCAACGGAGTCACTGTTGTTATTTGTAGGGCCGAAGTGAACCAACTATTATTCTTATTTGTCAAAAAGTTAGGTTGACTACATAATAAGATTAATGGGTAAAACCTCCTCTAACGAATGAAGGATTTGTATATGTCCACACTAACGTGGCATGCGAATTCTCGGTGTTTGAGGTGTTGGTTGATTTCGAAAATTTATTGTTTTGAGGAATCAATTTATTTTCGAATTCTAAAGTAGTGTATGTTGTGATTCTCAGGATTTTCAAAATGGCCTTTAGTCCCATAGCAACTGATAGGGTTGGATAGCCTGTGGCAGACACGTGGGATGAACAAGCTACGGGACATGACACGTCAGGCCGAGGTAACCCTCCTTCCCGAGCCTCGGGACCCCCTCGGGGAACACACCCTGGAAGGATAGCCAGACGACCCTTTCTGGGGTCCTTCCCGGGACCCCCGCCCCCCAAGGGGTGGGGTCCCGAGAGCGCCTCGTGCATTCAAGTGCCCGAGCTCACCCGGGTTAGAAGGCCCCGAGCTCACCTCGGGGTAGCGGAGCTTGTTTAACTTCTACCTCATGCAATGGCCCTCCACCTCCCCCCTTTTTTACGGACCTATGGATAAGTCTCCCCATCATAAGGAGTCATCACGACCCTTAAATATCGCAACAGGCCAAAGCGTAATAATGGCGCAAACCATTTCAAAAGCCATCCAGTAACCGCCGAAAGAAGGGGGGACGTGGCATAAATCACGGAGACGTGACACTAAACGAGGAGATGCGCCCAGTCTACCACCCTCAGTATAAAAGGTAGTTCAACCCCTCCGGTAAAGGGGTTACGCTCTCTCAATTTTACACGCATTTTCCTTTCCTACTGCCATTCCCCTCCAATACACTGACTTGAGCGTCGGAGTGGACTCCGCCGGACCCCTTCCAGCGTGTCCCCTAATACTCATGTTGATCTCGTAGGGCACGGAGTTCCTCCTCGCCACAGTGACTTGGACAGGGGCAGAACCTCGGTGACTGACCATCGTCATCAACTCCTTCCGGAACAGCAACCATACTTAAGGAGAACAAACTTAATGGACCAAATTACATTGAGTGGAAAAGAAACTTAGACATTGTCCTTACTGCTGAAGAGTACAAATATGTGTTATTCGAGGACTGCCACAAAAAGCCTAGCGAGAACATTAGTGAAGAGTTGAGGGAGCGTTATAAGTGATGGGTCAAGGCTGATGAGATGGCGCGTGCTACATTTTGGCATATATGACAAATGTATTGTAACATCAGCATAAGGCCATGCCCACTGCTGCTGACATGATGCTGAACCTCAAGGAGCTCTTCGGGCACCAAGGTCGGGCTGTTAGGCAAGTTGCAATGAAGAACTTGATGACGACTACTATGGTCGAAGGGACATCCGTAAGGGATCATATCCTGAAAATGATGGCTCACCTCAATGAGATTGAGGTACTGGGAGCACAAATCGATGGGGAAACCCAGGTCGATATTATACTCCAGTCTCTGCCTAGGAGTTTTGAGCAGTTCCGGCTCAATTATAACATGAACAAGAATGAGTTACATTGGGGGAACTCTTGGGAGAACTTCAGGCGGCAGAGGGGTGGTTTTATCAGAGTTCGCAGGCTTTAGTGACTTAGAGGGTTTCTACTTCTGTGCCGAAAGCCAGGAAGAAGAAGAAACAAGGTGGGTTCAAGAAGGCAATAGCAGCATCGCAGGGACCTCGGACTGGCGTGAAGAAGCTGAAAGGCAAGTACTTCACGTGTAAGCAAACTGGACACTGGAAGGCGAATTGTCCTCGTCGTCAAGACAAAGGTATTTCTTCGTGCTTAGTCGTTGAAACATATTTAGCGATGCTATCTACCAGTACCTGGTGTGTAGATACGGGGGCCACTGATCATGTCTACATTACTCTGCAGGGGTTCCAAGAAACCCGACGGCTAGCTGATAGGGAAATCGTCGTCTACATGGGCAATGCTACGGAGGTAGTAGCAGTTGCAGTGAGAGATTTTTATTTATCGTTTGAGTGAAATAAAGTGTTAGTTTTGAGAGATTGCTTATATCTACCATCTTTTAGAAAGAATTTAATTTCGGTTTCTAAATTAATAAAGGATGGATATTCTATTATTTTTAATAACAGAGTTGATATAAAGAGAAATAGAGGAATTATCTGTTCGAGTACTATGGTTGGCAATCTGTATACTCTAGAACCAAAAACTCCCACGATGCAAACAGAGGTTAATAGCTCATCATCTAACCTAAATAAGAGAAAGTAGCCTTCTAAAATGAACCAGGCATATCTTTGGCACCTTAGGCTTGGTCACATTAACCTTAGTAGGATTCAGAGGTTGATAACTGATGGGCCCTTGGGTTCATTGGTGGTGGAAGACTTCCCGACCTATGAGTCTTGTTTGGAAGGTAAGATGACCAAGAGGCCTTTCAAGGCTAAGGGGTACAAGGCTAAAGATGTGTTAGAACTAGTTCATTCTGATTTGAGTGGTCCTATGTCCATCCAGGCTACAGGTGGCTTTGAATACTTCGTCACTTTCATTGACGATTATTCAAGGTATGGATACATTTACCTAATGCACCGTAAGTCTGAATACTTTGATAAGTTCAAAGAGTTCAAGGCTGATGTGGAGAAATGTCAAGGTAAAGATATCTAGACACTACGATCAGATCGTGGTGGCGAGTACCTCTTAGGTGAGTTTTGGACCTACTTATCAGAAGCTAGGATTCAGTCCCAGCTCACTGCACTCGGTATGCCCCAATAGAACAGTGTGGTAGAAAGAAGGAATAGGACTCTTATGGAGATGGTTAGGTCAATGATGAACTACTCTGACTTACCTAATTCGTTCTGGGGATATGCTCTGGATACGACCGCATATATTCTGAACATGGTACCATCTATGTCAGTCCCTTCTACTCCCATAGAATTGTGGACTGGGTGAATGCCTAGTCTAGGACATATTCGGATTTGAATAAGTCCAACACATGTGCTAAAGGGAGATACTGATAAGTTGGAATCTCGTATAAAAGTATGCTTGTTCGTAGACTATCCTAAGGGAACGAAGGGTGGTATGTTCTATAGTCCTATGATCAGAAGGTAATCGTTAGCACGAATGCCAGATTCTTAGAAAAAGACTATATGATGAACCACAATCCCAAGAGTAGACTAGTGCTTGAAGAGCTAAGAGGGGACGTTCCGACCTTAGGACCAACTGTACAGGAGGATACACCACAAGTCACTGCACCGCGTGTCACAGAAGATACACAGGTGGTACCGCGTTGCAGTGGGAGGGTTGTTAGACAGCCTAAGAGGTCCATGTTTTTGGGAGAGTCTTCGGACTTGGTTGTTGGATCGGAGTAAATCGATAGAGGGGGGTGAATATCGATCGAAAATTTCGGATAATAAAGAGAAATACGCAGCGAAAATAGTAAAGCAAAGTTGCTAACACGATTTGTTTTACTTGGTTCGGAGTCGCGGTCGGAACCTACTCCAAGGCCCACGGTCCTTGACCGTTTACATTGGGCAATTCTATATTCATAAAAGTGATTACAGATTTGAGTACAGATATAGAATCGAAAAAACAATTGCAACACTTTAAGAAAATTAACAGTTTTACCGACGATCGAAGTAGATGAAATTTCGAAGCAACAGGTCATCGTCGGCGCTTGAGTCGCGAATGCGGAGCGTGCCGGAGCGTAGCGCTTGAGAGAAAGTTGTGAAAGCGGGATTTGCAAGTTGTTTGGAAGCCTTGGGGGTGAACCCCCTTTTATATTCGACTCCTGGGAGCCTGTATTGAAGGGGGAGCCTGACACGTGGCCTCTCCTATACGAACTCTAATCCGTAGGCTCGGTCAGTGATTATCCCCTTCAGTGAGGTGCCAGAGATGACTGGGGCCTAGCTTGACTTGGTTCAATGGCTTTCTGTAGAGGCAATCTATGATCCAGAGTGATCATGTGTTTTGATGTTTGGGCAAAGGGTTTAAGTTAGGTTTACCCTTGTGTATTTGATATGTCACGCCCCGAGACCCAGGAGCCACTGATCCAATATAAATTCGGACAGCATCTCCCCTGTCCGGCGGACAATTTACACAAACACATAACCTGTATACAATATATATAGTACAACCACGCAGTTTAAAGGGCCTCAGGCCTCCAATCCACACATATACTGCATATATGACTATGACGTCGAAAAACCAAAATCCGAACTCACCTGAGCTGCCAGGGGCAGGAACAAAACCAAAACCCCCCGAAGTCCAACATAGGACTCAAAAGTACAATACCATCGAATAAAACGTGAATACATGTTCAAAACATAACAACGGAAGCATAGGAAATACTACAGGGTCCATAAACGAAACAACGTAAAGTAAAACCAAACAGAGCTCCTCTGGAGCTGGGGACTGGCTACTAGGGATCTCCTGGCAGGCATCAACCTGAAATAAAATGTATGGCAACGGGGTGAGTCCATAGCTCAGCGAATACCCAACAGTTATGCATAGAAATTTATAATACAATAAGAGTTCCGCTAATACAGTCTCATATCAACAATAGGGAAATACTGGTACTGAAAATACTAAGGTAGATACATACCAGAAATCATCTAACCTGAAAAAGAGGGTAATAAGTACCAAGGGAATATCAATAGACATATAATCTCAGATAACAAGTCTCCAGAATATGCATGTCAAATAAGTGCAGCAATCAAGTGCAGCAAACAATGCACGATGCAAAATATGCACATGGTGCAATGCCATGGTCACCCCCTAACTCCAGTCAAGCCACCGAGACAGGCAATACTGTGTCGGCCGAGTGGGTAGAGCTGTGACACTGTCCGCACTCTGCCGTCACTGCTTCTGAGTGACCGAGTGGACAGGATGCTGGTGGAGCTATCGCTCCGCCCCATGTATAAATGGGGGAGATATCTCTCTCATCTTCTCTGGTCTATGGGTAGAGAAGGGATCCCTGCTTGCTACCACGCTCTGAAACCACTACCCCTGAGCGGACGAGCGGAGCAATACAGAGCAAATGCACACACCCAGTGGTATCCACTAACCCATGAGTGGCCGTGTGTGCATATCATGTGCCGGAAGACGATTATGCTCAACCACAAGGGAGTCGCTGATCGCCGGCATGCAACAATGCAAGGATGGTGTATGATAGATACACATACCTCCCTCCCCAAGTCCTCAGTATACTAAGTCTCAGTCTGAAATCCTATAACAGGAAATACAGGTAACCTACAAGGTATACTGGCTGGAAACTACAGATCCCTCAAGGTCAAATGCAAGAGGTACAACACGATCTCTAAGCATACATATAGATATGGCAATACCTGAGACTGTATGGAACTACAACATAATAACTCAGGGATAAACCACATGTATCCAGAATAGGCATAATAACTCAGGGATAAACAACAAGTATCCAGAACAGGTATAATAAACAGGGATAGCGTATGATCTTACTGCTATCTATAACAGTCTATGCATAAACAAATGACAATATCATAAGCGATAAGTCAAAGGGTACCCGCCTCTAAGAGTATATAAATCCGTATCAAGCCAGAAGAACCACCCGTCCAATATAATCCGATCAAGTCCCTGTATCAAGGACATGTTTAATTAGCTACTACAAACAAATAATAGTCAGCTAATTAATTCCTACACCATGTTAGGGTTACCCCTACCCTTTCCTTTTCATTTAATCACATCTCATTAAATGGAAAGGTTCTTAACTACCCCGTGTACTTAAGGTTTGGGTTTATTTCTAATTCCAACCTAGTCAAGTTTAGGTTTTTAATCACTTCGCATAATTATGATTTAGGATTATATTCTACTTTGGATTTAATCCTAAACCGCAATCCAAACAAGTTTCAAATGGATTAATCTAGTATAGAACATCCCAACATTTTCTTACCTCAATTTCACAGGCCTTCTCAGCAACCAAAGTTGAGGGAACAATAGATCCCAAGTCCACCGCAGTCAAAAACCAAGCAAGCCAATGGCTACACACTTCAAATCCCTACCAAACACACGGCAGCCATCCCTCAAGAATTCAATATCCAATTATCACATTCAAATATACAGAACCAACCTATCGCTCTAATTGGATTATGTAGCTACAACTAAAATGATCTAATCAGATCAACGCAATTAAATTGTAGGATTAGCAACCATTGGGAATAACGAAACTAACTCAGCATGGATCCGAACATTACAATCGATTTACCTCTTAACTTAGCTCCAAACCGCAGAACACCACAGCAAGTAGAAATTTAAGCCCAGTTGCCAATTTGAACTTCCGGAATCCAATCTGCCAGCACCCACAAGATTCGATTCATACCCAACCTCTGAACCAATGATGGTATACATGATCGACAACGTATCAGCTGGAGGAAACCTTACCCAAGTGGCTACCGGCGTCGCTTCCTTGAACCAAGACCAACAGCTGATCGGCAATGTATCGACGCTCGAGTTCCTGTCTGTGTGAACCCTAGCTCACCTCCGATGAGGCTCCGGTCGCGCGAGGGTGTCGTCAGCCGGCTGGAACACAGCAGCGCCCCAAAACGTCTGTGGTGAATCCCTAGCTCGCGCTCACTAAGTGGTTTGGGGATTTTAGAATCGATGCTTGCACGATCTCAAGGCAAGGTTCGCCGGAGAGGTTGAAGACGAAGAGGAAACGGTGGCAGCTTCGGTTGTGATCGGGAGAAGGAGAAGAAAGGGGTCGGCGTCGGGTTCGGCTAGGGCACGCGGGACGAGCACGCGAGTGGAGGCGGCTTCGATCGGGCAGGGAGGAGACGGCCGAAAGTTGGCTTTAGTAATGGGACTTTTGCACTTTGGTCCAAGCAATTTTAGTCTAATCGCAATCTCACCCCTAGTTTAATGTTTGGTACTCTTTAACCCTTGTAATTATTAGTTTTAAATTCATATTGGTCCCTAACTTCGTGTCCAAGGCTTCGGAAACCCTGGAACTTTCCCGGTAACTCTCCGAAAATTTCCGGAACCTATCAAAAGTGTCGGATTTAACATGATATGTGTATGTGAGTGCGCAGGTTGTACAGGTTACACATATTGACTCAGTTGGATGGCCTCGGTACGGTGAAGGGTCACATGGAGACAAGATGGAGGCTTATGTGCACCCGAGGGACCTTGGTAATGCAGGGACGATGAGCTGAGGTGCGGACGTCGAGGTATGCGTGAAGGATGGCATGGAGGCAAGCTGGAGGCTTGCGTGCATCCGAGGGATGGGAGCCGAAGATGAAGAGGCGCGAAGGCAATAGTCGAGGCTGCTGGTGAGAAGTCAGTTGAGTCGTGAGTGAACAAGTGCTGTGTGATTGTACTCGGGAAATCCTAGGGATCGAGTGCGGAGTGAAATATACTCGGGAAGGGTAACCTTAGGTGTGTGAGTAGACCAGTCGACTGCCCTGGGAGGCAGTCGACTGATAAAACTCACAGAATGTTTTTGGCTGGGGACCAGTCGACTGGTAAAGTCAAAAACTAGTTGTTGCTGCTAGCCGTTAGACTGCTATTTGGCTGGCACCAGTCGACTGGTAAATGGGCAGTCGACTGGTGGTGAGGGTTTCAGCCTGAGTTCTATTTATGAGGACTTCGTGTTGGCTGAATGGTTTGACGAATTAGGCTTTGGGTAAGAGCCAAATAGTAGTCTAAGTGCTCAGGTATCGTCGAGGTGTTGTGGCGAGGTTTCTCCACCCACAAGGATCGACAAGGGCTAGCCGAAGGTTATCCGGGGAGTGATCCACCGAAGGATTCTTGGATGAGTCACCCTTAGGGGTGGATACCAAGTAAATCGATATTGTTAGCATTGTTTTTTGTTCATAGTTTTATTCTTTTGTATTTCCTCTTGCGCAACTAACAACGTAGGAAGAAGAAGATTCGAAAAACGCTATTCACCCCCCCCTCTAGCGTACGACATTGATCTAACAAGTGGTATCAGACGAGGTTCCAATCTCATTGGACTAACCGCCGAGGGAGCACAAGCCAGAGGAGAAAACAATGGAAGACAAATTTGGGGATGATATCTGCACTCCACCGCCCTACGACCATGAATATTTCACATATTGGAAAGCTAGAATAGAGACAGGTTCAGAATGGAGTGGGATCTTAGGATTGCGCTTGAAGAGTC
>JAGFNQ010005720.1:109442-149866 GCA_024364735.1 Boesenbergia rotunda
TTAATCTTCCATAAAAGAATAAATTTCTATAAATTTTATTTATATAAATTTCTCTATACAAATTTATTTATCCATAATTTATAAAATAAATCGCACTAGATTTATTTTATTAATTAAACCAAAATTAATTGGTTTTCTCCTCTTATTGTGGCCGGCCACCAAAGGGGGTTTTGACACCCTCTTTGGCCGGCCAAACCAACCCGAACCGCCGCGAATTAAACTCATTTAATTCGCCCAAAAAGCCTTCAAAAGACTTAGCCATTTTAGCTTCCATTGCGCCTCTGACTAACTCAGATTCGACTTATTTCTCTTGATCGGAAAATCTAATTTTCAACTCGTTTTAAATCCCTCGGATTACTCGTAGTGCGTGTGACTAAATAGGCTTTCGATTTATGTTGGCCGTCTATAATTTAACTAATTATAGAACGATCATGAGTGGCACCTAGTAGTACATCATGATCCCCAATTAATCGAAAGATCAACGGTTTGACCTCAGAAGAAATTATTCTGAAACCCTTCAGCAGCTCTAATGAATCGTGCCCCATTCCCTTCACCACCTTATACCCACTTGGTTCAGGACACGATCAATGGTGTCAGTCCCCACTAGGCTGACTACGTCACACCTAGCCCAAGTAGTGTCTTTCTCGTCCTTTGGATTTCTAATTACTCTCATGTATTTAAGAGACTCGCACTCTTAACATGATATGCTCTGGCCAGAGGCTTTAAGTAACAATCCGACGATAGGCCTGGGTATACATCTCCTCGCAAGGAGTGGTGAATCCTTTGTAGGCTGTTCAAACATCTTCGGGCACTTCGGCTTATACCCGATCATCCTGGGTCCACACCTCCTTGGAGATGCTTGCTTAAGATGTCAAAGTATAAGTCTCCATGACCAAGATGACTTGAACACCGCAAGTCAAAGGAACATCGCACTTAAGCCGCAGTAAGATCTTCATTGACATATCTACATGTAGATTCCCATATGAAGTCTTACAGCTAGTCACTCCAATGAACTAGTTCCCTTAACTAGCATCCATGTTTATCTCCGGACATCCCAATGTCACCAGCCAGTGAGAATCAGCTGAATAGAGAATAACACATGCTAGTCTCAACAGAATTGATAATGTCCATATTTATCAATTCATCGACTAGGGATATTTCCAACAATTCACATTTGCACATTTAGAGATAATCACTAGTTGTGATCCCATCACAAATTCTCTTATGCTGTGAATTGTATGGCGGACATTCAGTATATGAGTTTAAGAACCCAATCAAATACAAACATGTATACTCAAATAGTGAATTATCATTTATTAAAATAAATGTTTACAATCATAAGGCGATTGCCTTAGGACACTTCTCTCATATCACTAACAAACTCCCACTTGGCCTAATGCCAATCGCTACGGTATCCAATACCACAGGCTCTAACATGACCCTCAAACTTGCTTTGAGGCAAGGCCTTAGTTAAAGGATCCGCTATATTCCTTTCAGTGGGAACTCTCTCAAGTTGTATGTCATTCCTACTTATAATCTCTCTGATCAGATGATAGCGTCGAAGCACGTGTTTGGATCGTTGATGAGACCTTGGTTCCTTCGCTTGTGCAATAGTTCCATTGTTGTCGCAGTAAACCGGCACTGCTTCATCAATGGTTGGAACCACACCAAGTTCTGAGACAAACTTCTTGATCCAAACTGCTTCCTTTGCTGCTTCCGAAGCTGCGATATACTCCGCTTCCGTGGTAGAATCCGCTACGGTGTCTTGTTTGGAACTTTTCCAACTTACTGCGCCTCCATTCAAAGTAAATACGTATCCAGACTGTGATTTGGAGTCATCCTTATCTGTCTGGAAACTGGCATCTGTATACCCACGTATTACCATATCTCCTTCTCCATATATTAGGAGCATATCCTTAGTTCTTCTTAAGTACTTAAGGATTGTCTTGACAGCCGCCCAATGATCCATTCCTGGATCCGACTGGTATCTGCTTGTGACACTCAAAGCATATGATACATCGGGCCTTGTACATAACATAGCATACATGATAGATCCTATTGCGGATGCATAGGGAATCTTATTCATGCAAATCCTCTCGTCTTCTGTGTGCGGACACATAGACTTCGAAAGGTTGATCCCATGCCTGATAGGAAGATAACCTTTCTTGGATTCCGACATGCTAAACCTTTTTAGCACTCGGTCTATATATGTAGACTGCGAAAGACCAAGCAACCGTTTTGATCTATCTCTATAGATTCTAATCCCAAGGATATAGGTTGCTTCTCCCAGGTCTTTCATGGAGAAAGTTTTGGACAACCAAATTTTAACTGTTTGTAGAACTGATATATCGTTTCCTATAAGTAAGATGTCATCGACATATAATACTAGGAATACGACTGCACTCCCACTAACCTTCTTGTACACACAAGGTTCGTCAGGATTTTGTGAGAAATCAAACTCTTTGATTGTCTCATCAAAACGGATGTTCCAGCTCCTTGATGCTTGCTTCAGTCCATATATGGATCGTCGAAGCTTGCATACTTTGGTTTTATCAACCGATGTGAAACCTTCAGGTTGTATCATGTATACATCCTCAAGCAGGTTTCCATTAAGGAAAGCTGTTTTCACATCCATTTGCCATATCTCATAATCATAATGAGCTGCTATGGCTAGGAGCATCCGAATGGATTTAAGCATAGCTACTGGCGAGTAGGTTTCGTCATAATCAATTCCTTGTTTTTGACGATATCCTCTTGCCACTAATCTAGCCTTAAAGGTAACTACATTACCTTCCATGTCGGTTTTCTTCTTGAAAACCCACTTGCACCCTATGGGCTTAATCCCTTCAGGTGGGATAACCAAGTCCCATACTTGATTTTCGTACATGGAATCTGTCACGCCCCGAGACCATTGGAGCCGCTGATCCAATATAAAATCGGACAGCACCTCCCCTGTCCGGCGGACAATTTACACAAACACACAAACCCACGCAGATATAAAATGGCCTCAGGCCTCAAAAGAGATATATATACAGCATAAGATGATTAAATAACTCTATACTGAAAATATAGACTCACCTGAGTTGCCCCCTGGGCAGGTGCGAAGCAAAACCACAAACACAAAGTCCAACAGAGGACTCAAAAATACAATACCGTACGAATAAATCCAATACAAGCCCACGACATATAAGAAAATGAATACAACGCATAAGAAATACTATAAAAAGGAAAACCACACGGAAGCATCCATCAACGGAGTCGTAGGGACCAGGACCGGCAACTGGGCTCCTCCGGCGAGCTATCAACCTGAAACAAAAATATTTCAACGGGTGGTGAGTCCAAGTGGACTCGCGGGTATATAGAAAGATATGCATGGCTGAAAAAGTAGCTAAAGCAGCTATAAAGAAACAACAGGATACAGTCTCCATAATAATAATAGAAGCATGCATAACTGAAATAATAAAGGACTGTACATACCAGAGATCAGTCTATCATGATCATAATAAGACTCGTACCATACAAGCAAGTGCAGGGTCAACCATACCATACTAAAAGTACCTCCTGTATGTGCATGTCAAATAAGTGCAGCAAGTAAATGCAGCAAACACAATCAATGCACAAATGCATCATATGCACATGATGCAATGTCATGGTCACCCCCTAACTCCAGTCAAGCCACCGAGACAGGCGATACTGTGTCGGCCGAGTGGGTAGAGCGGTGACACTGTCCGCACATCTGCCATCACTGCTCCTGAGTGACCGAGAGGACAGGATGCTGATGGAGCTATCGCTCCGCCCCATATATAGATGGGGGAGATATCTCTCTCATCTTCTCTGGTCTATGGGAAGAGAAGGGATCTCTGTGTGCATACCACGCTCCGAAACCACTACCCCTGAGCGGACGAGCGGAGCACTACAGAGCAAATGCACACACCCAGCGGTATCCACTAACCCATGAGTGGCCGTGTGTGCATATCATGTGCCGGAAGACGATTAGGCTCAACCACAAGGGAGTTGCTGATCGCCGGCATGCAACAGTGCATGTATGGTGCATGACTAACACATGCAACCCCTACCAGGTCATCGACACATAATCCAACCTATCATGCACAGGTCATATGTATGCATCATAACCCAATCAATCCTATATCCAAACACACGTGCAGGCATAAATAGAATCAACTAATGCAAGTATCAGGTGACATACCACAGTGACCCAATCAGTCCATATCTAGACACACGTGCAGGTTTAAATAGAATCAACTAATGCAAGTATCAGGTGACATACCACAACAACCCAATCAGTCCATATCTAGACACACGTGCAAGTATGACTAGAATCAATCAACTTAACCATGCAGTAGTGAGCTATGCTATCTCTACATACTCATGCTCATACCATGCTATACAGAATCAGATAACAAAACACGAGACTGTATAGAAAGAAATTTAGATCATCTCTAGGGTCAAGCATAAGTATCAAGCAGGATAACAAAATGGTAATAGATAAAGGTCAATATCAGCCTACTGCATAAATAAATAGCCATGCATAAAGATCAAGTGGACTACAGAATACAAGCAAGAAGTACCCGCCTCCAAGAGTGGAAGTTCGTATCAAACGTGATAGAACCACCCGTCAATAATAAGCAGCAATAAATCCAATCAAGCTCCTGTGTAAAGGACACATTTAATTAGCTATTATACAAATGATAATCAGCTAATTAATCCCTAAACCGACTAGGGTTTACCCAATTATCCTCTTTCATTTAACTACGTCTAATTAAATGAAGAGGTTTCTAATTACTCATTGTAATTAAAAATTAGGCCCAATCCTAAATTCGCATACACCACCATAGATTTTACTCACAGAACAAAACCTAAGTGCTTACAATTTATCAACAGACCAGCATAAATCCATCTACAATCGTAGCAGTATCATAATTCAACCCTAACAATCCACCTAGATTTAAATAGTATAATTGAGACCAGAATATCTCCTCCCAATCAACTGTTCTTAGAGGAAAGCACCCAACTAGCTCACGGCAGAAAACTAACGAAGGAGTTATCTACAGAGCTAGCCTAATTCCAGAACATACCTTGCCGGAGGTGATTGCCGACGGGAAGAACACGACACAGCTCGATACTTGGCAAGGTCGACCACTGAGGATCAAATACCCGAAATCCCTAGCTCTAATTCTAGGCTTAATCAGCTATCCAACTCACCAAAGCTTTGGAGGAGAGCTGTGATTTGGAAACAACAAATCAAATCTCGGCAAGATTGGAAAATAGGGCAAACGACAACCCCAATCCGAAATCCATCTACCTCACTGTGATGTAAGTCAGGTAAGCGTCGGAAACTGAAGAGGGAACCGTTGGAAGGCAGAGGTTGGAGATGATTGGGGCTTCGGCGTCGAGTATGCGCAGCCGAGAAGGAAGGCGAGTCGTCGGCCTTAAGCTCGTCGGCTTCGCGTGGAGGAAAAAGATCGTCGATGATCGAGAGGTGAAGAAGCGGATTCGGGAAGAGTGCTGCGGCTAGGGCACGCAGCGAGGGAGGTGAAGCAGCGATCGGGCTTGGGGAGGTCGGCCGAATGAGGCTTAGGTCAAGGCATATATGAGAGGGACGTTTTGCAATTTAGTCCCACATGAGTTTCGGCTATTTGCAATCTCATCCTTATGTTTAAAACTTCTTACGCAATAGCCCTTGTAACCCTTAGTTCTATTACATTTTGATCCCTAAGTTTATGTACAAGGACTCGGAAGCCCCGTAACCTATCCGATAATTCTCCAAAATTTCCCAGAATGGAATAAATGTGTCGGATTTAACAGAATCCATTTCCGACTTCATGGCTTCAAGTCATTTGTCCCTTTCTGAACTTTTTAGAACATCTTCATAACTGATAGGTTCGTCATCGCCAATGAGCAACACGTCGTTCGATTTACTTACGAGAAATCCGTATCTCTCTGGAATGTTGCGTGTCCTATCAGACCTACGAAGAGGTGGTGTAGTTTTAGGTTCAACTGATAGCTCATCATTATGAATTATCGGTTGTGGGCCTAGACTCGGTGTCTCTGTAATGTCTATTGGAGTTTCTTGAACTTCATCAAGTTTAATGCCACTCCCACTGTTTTCTTGTAAAAGAAATTCCATTTCCAGAAATACAGCATGCCTTGAAACAAACACCTTTTGTTCCAAGGGATGATAGAATTGGTAACCCTTCGTTTCCTTAGGGTATCCAATAAATAGACATTTATCAGACTTAGCATCCAATTTGTCTGATACAACCCGCTTCACATAAGCAGGACAACCCCATATCTTAAGGTGAGTTAAGTGAGGTTTCTTACTATTCCAAATCTCATATGGAGTAGTAGAGACTACCTTGGTCGGGACTCTGTTTAGCAAGTAAACAGCTGTCTTAAGTGCATAGCCCCAAAAGGATTTTGGAAGAGTTGCATGATTCATCATCGACCTAACCATGTCCATCAAGGTTCGGTTGCGCCTCTCAGATACACCATTATGCTGTGGTGTATATGGCGGAGTCCATTGGGATAATATCCCATTGTCCCTAAGATAATCTTGAAACTCTTGACTTAAGTATTCTCCACCCCGATCGGATCGAAGTATTTTAATACTTTTGCCAAGTTGTTTCTCTACTTCATTTCTGAACTCTTTGAATTTATCAAAAGCTTCAGATTTGAGTTTCATCAAGAACACGTACCCGAATCGTGAGTGATCATCGATAAAGGTGATGAAGTAGTTATAGCCTCCTTGTGCAGGAGTTGACATTGGTCCACATACATCGGTATGTATTAGACCAAGCAACTCTCCCACTGGATTACCTTTTCTGGGAAAGGGTAATTTGGTCATCTTGCCTTTTAAGCATGATTCGCATGTATCAAATGAACCAGGTTCAAATGATTCCAAAATTCCACATCGGTGTAATTCGGTCATGCGTTTCTTACTTACATGGCCAAGACGACAATGCCACGTGTAGGAGTCTATTCGATTATCTATTCGAGCACGTTTGTTGTTAACTTCGATATTGAAATCGTCACTGGATAAATCTAACGTGTAGATGTCATTGCACAAAGTTCCATTCCCATAAAGAACGCCATTTAAAGTTATGTAACAACAATTGTTACTAAAAGTTAAATGGTAACCTTTTTCATTCAAACATGAAATATATATAATGTTCTTTATTAACGAAGGAACAAAATAGCAATTATCCAATTCTAAGACAAGTCCAGTCGGGAGCTTTAGCAAATATGTTCCGATGGCAATAGCAGCAACCTTTGCTCCATTTCCAACTCGCAAATTCGCTTCTCCCTTGACGAGCCTTCTTCTATTCCTTAGCCCCTTTATGTCATTACATATCTGTGAGCCACACCCAGTATCAAGTACCCAGGTATTTGAGGAAATAGAGTGACATTCAATAACGAAGATACCTAAAGAAGATGGGGTATCGGATGCCTTCTTCTTCAAGGACTCAAGATAAACCTTGCAGTTTCTTCGCCAGTGACCCTCCTTGCCACAATGATGGCAAGTGTCTTTTGGGGTTTTTTCAGTCTTTTTGGCCTTTTTCTTCTTTCCCTTATTCTGTTCTTTAGGCTTCCTCTTAGAACCTTTCTTTGAGGAACCAACTAACAGTGTTGCCTTCTGATCCTGCTTTACAGAAGGCTCTGCAGTCTTCAGCAGGTTGAGCAACTCAGGAAACTGGTCTAGAGTTGCATTTTCAGAAGGACGTTTGGGAAGTTGATCTTCAAGGACATAAGCAGGCTTTTCTGCCTTAAGGACTATCCTCAAGTTTCTAAGCCAGTCCATGAAGTTCGGCCCAGTCAGTTTATTGGTGTCCAAAATGGAACGCAATTTTATATGAGAAGACATGATCGAGTGATTAACCTAGAAATACAAATTGAGATTGTGTGAGAAGATTTATTAAAGAATGTATCAACATACATAAATTAAATCCCATTTATTTTACGAATTGAATCACCCTTATTATCAATTCGGGAGATTGTAGGAACATCTCCAAATAGGTTGATATCCAACCATAGATAAGAACACCATGGCTGTGGCCATCAAGTTTTTCTTAGCTATGAAGGTAGGTAATTATACCGATTACACATCACATATATGTAACTATCACTTTATGCTATCAACTAATTGAATGTTTGCATAAATCATTAGGTTGTTAACTCATTAACAAGTATGTATCATTATACATAGCACCTAACTGCACCTCTCTTTACATCGACCTTGGCTGTGGCACAACAAATCGATGCTCCAAGCTTAAGGCTGACCCATTAATCAAGAAATAGTTTTAATATGGTTGGAGCTCATTCAACCGTTTAGTCAGGCTTGGATGTGTCCAACAACCAAAACTAAGGATTGACCTCTGACTCCAACTATATTATTCATAAACTAATTCCATGGTTTGAACATGTTGAGGTTCAAGTCGGGCATGGATGTGTCCATCAACCCAAGCGAGAAACAAAACTCCGGTTCTAACCATATTAATGGAAGGTGTTAACCTTAATATTTTGTAAGGGGTGTTTGGGTCTCATTCTTTGTTAAGCACATTCATGACAAAAATTATGTCATGACTAGTGATTTCCTTAATAAAGTATGTATGTGACTTAATTTATCAAGTCTCATGAATTAAATTAGGAACCGGATTTCCTAATTACAATTTCATACTTTAGTAAAGGAATTGTTTTGGGAAACAATTTCCTAAATTGTCATAATTAATTTTGGAAATAATATGTTCAAGACTTTGATTTCTCTAAATCAAATCTTATTAAATTAAGAGACAAATCCCTTAATTCAACTACATATTATTTTCATGAAAATCTTATTTAAGAATACTCTATAGGAAACCATTTTCCTAATTAATTTTGGAGACAACAATATGTAAGAGCATCACCTCTTAAAACATATTTTATTCATGGATTTAATTAATTACAACAAATTGTTTTCTAAGGGTGGCTCCCCGAGGCTCAGATACCCAAAGAAAAGTAATGTGTTGTAAATCTAATTGGACGGCTCCCCGAGGCTCAATCCAAATCAAACATGACAATTTCAATTAAAAATTGGGAAATTAAATTACAACAACTAACTTTAAATTGGACGGCTCCCCGAGGCTCAATCCAAAATAAAGAATTTTGTTGTCAATTTAAAAACCAATTCAAATTTAATTGTCAATTAACTGTCCATGAATTTGTCTAGACTTTCTCAAAAGAAAGTGCCCAAAATTGCGAGATTTCAAAAATAATTTTTCAGAATAATTATAAGTTTCTGGTAAAAAGAAAACTTACATATTTCCAAAAATTAGAAAATTTTTAAAATAGAAAAATTTCCAAAATTTGGAAAGTTTCCAAAGATGGGAAGTTTTCACAATTATCATAAAATTTTAGAAACTAGAAAATTCCAAACGTTTGCGAAATTTCATGAGGATTTCCAAACTTTGAAATTTCTAAATCTAAAATCTATTATAATTTGAAAGTTTCCATAATTGAAAATTTTTCCGAAATTGAGATCATGACAAAGTGTTCCGCAAAATAATTATATGATAATGTCAAACACTAACCGGCTCTGATACCACTGTTGGGACCGGGTGCATGTCGACAAGGATACGAGTTCGTAAAATTTTAAATTTTTACGTGCAGCGGAAGAATTTGCATAAAATAATTTCCTAAATTATTTTAACTTCGTATCTAGCATGCAACCTTATAGTGTGTTGACATAATCATAAAATAAAACTTTGCGGAAAAGTAAACTAATTTACATTATACCTCTCGTAACTCGAAGTAAGGGACGAGATCCAACCGTAGCGTCCCTTGGAAGCTCCGCCTCTATTCGCGTCCACGCTGAGTTCTCTTCGGGATGACTTCGCAAAGTCACGAGTTTTGTGCCGACGAGAACTACTAGATTCTCGAAAGGCACAACTAGATGAACAAGAGAGGAAAGATAGGAAACTAACCAACGAAGTAACGGAATCGAATTCCGAGAAGAGAGGAGTCGCTATCCGCTTCTTCTTCTTCGTATTGGGGTTCTCCTTCTTCTTCTTGAAGCTCACGGATTCGGGTTCTCCTTCTTCTTCTTGAAGCTCACGGCCTCCTCCAAGGAGTCCTTTGTGCGCCGGCCCTAATCCTCTAGGGTGGGCGCCGGCCATAGGCAAGAGAGGGAAGAAGAGAAGAGAGAAGAGAGAGAGAGGGAGAGAATAATTAATCTCTTGATTAGTTCGGAATAAGGGCTAGCCTTTGGTTCCTTTATATAGTAGCAACTCCTTTGCTAAGTCTCCCTCTAAACCGAATTAACGGAATTAACGGAATTAGTTATAAGAAATTTATCTTATAAATTTTCTTATTAATTATTCCGTTTAAACCGAGTCTTTATTATAAACCAATTTATAATAAAAACTAATTCTTCTTCTCTTTAAATTGTGGAATAAATTTTTATAAGAAATTTATAAACTTTCTTATTATGGAAAAATCAATTCATAATTGATTTTATAAAATTAAAATAAACCAATTCATGGATTATTTTAATCTTCCATAAAAGAATAAATTTCTATAAATTTTATTTATATAAATTTCTCTATACAAATTTATTTATCCATAATTTATAAAATAAATCGCACTAGATTTATTTTATTAATTAAACCAAAATTAATTGGTTTTCTCCTCTTATTGTGGCCGGCCACCAAAGGGGGTTTTGACACCCTCTTTGGCCGGCCAAACCAACCCGAACCGCCGCGAATTAAACTCATTTAATTCGCCCAAAAAGCCTTCAAAAGACTTAGCCATTTTAGCTTCCATTGCGCCTCTGACTAACTCAGATTCGACTTATTTCTCTTGATCGGAAAATCCAATTTTCAACTCGTTTTAAATCCCTCGGATTACTCGTAGTGCGTGTGACTAAATAGGCTTTCGATTTATGTTGGCCGTCTATAATTTAACTAATTATAGAACGATCATGAGTGGCACCTAGTAGTACATCATGATCCCCAATTAATCGAAAGATCAACGGTTTGAGTTTCTTGATTTTTCGAACCTTGGAAGAAGAAGAAGATTGTAAAAGCTTTGGATCCTTGCCTCCTTGTCCTTGTCTCCTTGGGAAAACTCTTAGATCTTGGAGATAAGACCTCTTGTGGAGCTTTTCCAAGGGAGAACCCCTCCTTGGGTATTCAGCTAGGATGAGGGAAGGGAGAGGTTTCGAAATGCAAGTGATGGGAAGAAGAGGTAACTCCCAAAACCCCCCTTTAATAGCCCATTAAGGAGGCAAATGAAGAGTCTCTCCATGACTCTTCAACTTCTTCTATGCCTTAACCAATATCCACTTCATTCCCTCCTATCAATACCTTGCTAGGTGAGTTGGTTAGTGTATACATGGTTGTACAAGAGGTCCAAGGTTCAATCCTTGGCTCATGCACCTTTATTTTTATTTTATTTTTATTTCATTTATTTTATTATTTTTATTTTTTTAAATTCCAAAAATCCCCCTAAAATCACCCATAATTATGCCAATAATCCTAAATAAAATTCTTTTATATTTATATTAATTTTACCTAATTTATATTAATTTTTACCTAATTAATACCCATTTTTGGAGCCCATTTAAAGCTCATTGGTACTTAGTTTTCTCAATTTAAATGAGAAAACATGGATTTTCTAGGCCAAAGTTCTCCTTAATATTTCTAGGTCCCTTGGAAAATTATTTAGACATGCTTAATATTTTATGAAAATATTAAGAGAATTTTCTGGGTCGTTACAAGTGCCTTCTTGATTTTTCCTGCAATTAACGCTACACCCTTCTCTACAAGTGAACCGTTAATTTGTTCATGTAATTCAAACTCTGAAAATAATTCTTCCAATTTTATGTTGGATAAATCCTTAAAAACTTTGTAAGCATCAACCATAAACGCCCACAGTGAATTTCTAGGGAAGGAGTTAAGTGTATACCTGATCAAATCCCTATTTTCAATTGTGTGCCTTATGATGTGGAGCCCATTCATGATTTCTTGTATCCGAGCGTGCAATTGAGAAGCAGTTTCTCCGTCCTGCATTTTTACATTGTACAATTTATTTAATAGTAAATCACGACGGCTTACCTTGGTATCAGATGTTACTTCGTGGAGTTCTATCAGCTTGTTCTATAATTCTTTGGCATTGCTAAATGGTCCGGCCTGATTAAGTTCCTCCTTCGTAAGTCTGCTTTAGAGGGTTTGCATCACCTTTGCATCAGCTTCAATTCTCTTTTTGGTAGATGCATCCCATTTATCGTACCTCAGTATCGTCCCTTGCTCGTCTCTTGAGAGATTGAATCCGGTTTGGATTATGATCCACATGTCCACCTGAGTTTTCATGTGGACTTCCATCTGACTCTTCCAATAACGAAAATCTTTCCCAAAGAAGAGAGGGGGGGTGAGAGGTGTTGTAGCCCTCTTGTATGGCCATTATGGAACAAGCGAAAGAAGTAGATTTGCAAAAACAAAAATAAATAGAATGTACCAACACTCTTGTCTTGGATTAGCAGTGCGAGATAAAAAGAAAAAAAAACATGCTCGAAAATATGATTGAAAAAAATAAAGAAAATCCAAAAAAAACTCAAGTGGTGGTTTCACCAAATTGAGCAACCCCCACTCTGATACCAATTGAAGGATCGAAATAGAGTAATAGAGGTGGGGTGAATATCACTTAAAAAATGCTTCAGATTTTAGAATTGCAGCATCTCGGGCGGCAATTCTATCCACTGCGTAGTCAAACTTTATCCTAGCTTAGGCATCCAAGTTCCTTTCAAGCGCCTGAGTGCTGACATGGCTCCTTCACTCAGCACTCGCCACGTAAGCTTGACCGTTATGCCAGCTCAGCCACTCGCTGCCAGCTCCCAGGCGCCTGAGTCCTATTCAGGCCCCCTAGTCCAACTGGTTCAACCTCTTCAGCTGCAACAAGGGTTAATTACACAATAATATAAATAGAATAAATGCATGGATTACAGCCAGTGCTGTCTTGGTCTTGACTTTTAGGTTTTAACTAAAACAGTAGGTTGGATAGACGCCTGTTGTTCCCTCCTCGAGGAGCGCATCGTCACCTACTCCTCTCAAGAGAGTGTACCTGCTGCCACCCGGAATATCCGGTTGGACTTTTGCTCGACCTCCGAGAACCTGAAACTCATCGACGTTCGACCTCGACCCGTCTTGACTCCTGTCCGCAATCCCCACTCGGCAAAATCTTCTACTCGATCCCCCAGACTAAGACTTCAGCTCGGCTTCACTCACCAAGTCTTCGTTGTCCGATCCCTGACCAGGACTTCTTGCTCAACCCTGCAGGTTAAGACTTCTTGCCTAGCTTACCTAGGACTTTCCTGCAAGCTTCATAAGTTCATTAGTATAAACAAACCTACTTAAATTGAACCCTTTGCCATTTATCAAAATAATGTTCGATCTGGTGCTTTCGGCATCAATAGCATATAGTGATGCAGATTGGGCAAGCTCTCCTAAAGACAAACGTTGTACTAGTAGATATGCAATATTTCATGGACAAAATCTTATCTCAAGAAATTTAAAAAAGCAACCTACAGTATCTGGTTCAAGCACTGAAGTTGAATATAAAGGCATGGCAAATGCAACATCTGAAAATATTTGGCTTCAATCACTTCTCTCTGAACTTCATCTGGCAACAAATATTGCACCAAAAATTTGGTGTGATAATATTGGAGCCACATATCTAACGGCAAATCTAGTCTTTCATGCTCATACAAAACATGTAGAAATTGATTTTCATTTTGTTTGAGAGCATGTTACGACTCAACAATTATTGGTTTCTTATATTTCTATAGAGGATCAAATTGCTGATATCATCACTAAGTCATTATCCAGACAGTGTTTCAACAGGGTAACAAGCAAACTCAACGTTAGAGATCTCCCGTTGAATTTGTCGCGCGGGGGGGGGGGGTAAAAGAGAATAATGATTTAATAAGATTTTTGACCGAGCCAAAACAAATTTATATATATTAATTATTAGATTAATTTTTTTCTTTATTAATCTGTTAATTGGCAGTTTCTTATGAATCTGTTAATTAATAGTTTCTTTATTATTTTTTTATTTGACTAAGTTTCTTAAGACCTCTATAAATAGTATATCTCATGGACAAGTTATTCAATCAACAAAGTTATTTTTATTACCTCTTTTCTTTTCTCTATTTCTATTCTTTTTACAATAATAACTTTGTCCTTTCCTTTAGAGTAACAAGTTCTTTCTTGCATGACCTTTTACTCTGATTGTTCTTTATCCGACTCGCTAAAGCTCTTGGGATATTCCTCTCTCAAAAATCAACCTATAGACTAAAATATCGTATCTTTGTCAAGTGTATGTGTGTGTGTGTGTATAAGCAGCGACATTAGACTTGGGCACCTGACATAGCCAAAACTAAATTTTTTTAATCCCTCTCTTCCTTCATGCGAACTTATTTTTGCTCTTTCTCTTCCTTCGCTCACCTCTCTTCCCTAAAAGTAATGCCCTAAACTCTCTTCGCCTCTCTTCCCTAAAACTAAAGCCCTAAACTCTCTTCGCCTCTCTTTTGCTCCTATCTTTCCCCTGGTTCCAACCATAGACACAGGTCATCTTGTTCGACTGTTAGCTCGCGGCAAGTGAGTTAGAATTTTTGTCGAAACTATATTGGTCATCTGCCTCCTCACATTTTTGTATTCCTATTTTAGAATAGTGTTGAGGCAATCTGTGGTCCGGAGTGACCAAGTGTTTTGAAGTTTTGGCAAAGGGTTTAAGTTAGGTTTACCCTTGTGATCTTATATGTGTATGTTGAGTGTACAGGTTGTACAGGTTACACATATGGACTTAGCTGGACGACCTCAGTACGGTGAAGGGTGACATGGAGACAAGCTGGAGGCTTGTGTGCACCCGAGGGACCTTGGAGAGCAGGGACGATGAGCTGATGGGTGCGGACTTCGAGGCGTACGTGAAGGGTGGCATGGAGGCAAACTGGAGGTTTGTGTGCGCATCCGAGGGATGAGGGTCGAAGATGAAGAGGGCGCGAAGGCAATAGTCGAGGCTGCAGAGGAGGAGTCAGTCGAGCCGAGAGGGTACGAGTGCTGTGTGATTGTACTCGGGAAGGGTTCAGCTGGGGACCAGTCGACTGCTCTGGGAGCAGTCGACTGGTAGGTGGCTGATGAGTTGGCTGAGAATTCGAACGTTGGGGTGCAACAGTCGAATTCCAGTGGCACCAGTCGACTGCCCTGGGAGCAGTCGACTGGTGGCGAGGGTTTCAGCCCGAGTCCTATTTAATGCGGACTTCTTGGTGGCTGAGATTCTTGACGAAACAAGCTTGGTTAAGGTTTGTTGTAGTCTCTTGAGTCCAGATCATGTCAAGGTGCTGTGGCGAGGTTTCTCCACCCATAAGGAGCGATGAGGGCTAGCCGGAGGTTATCCGGGGATTGATCCACCGATGGATTCTTGGATTAGTCACCCGTCCGGGGTGGATACCAAGTAAATCAGTTTGTTAGCATTGTTCTCTCTTGATTAGTTTATTTTATTTATATTTCCGCTGTGCTAACAATCTTATAGAGAAACCGACAAAGATTTGCTATTCACCCCCCTAGCAACGCCTTTCAATCTATCAGTTGGTATCAGAGCGAAGGACCGCTCGTGATTGGACTAACCGCCAAGAAGAGCAAAAGCTAGAGGGAAAAACATGAAAGACAAATTCGGGGACGACATCTACACTCCGCCGGCCTACGACCATGATGATTTCGAGTATTGGAAGTCACGGATGGAGACGTGGTTCGGAATGGAGTGGAACCTTCGGATTACGCTTGAAGAGCCTTTCGAGATCCCTAAGGACAAGCATGGAAAGAAGCTCAGACCTAGGTATTGGACCAAGGAGCAACAAGAACAAGCAAGGGTCAATAAGAAGGTAATCAATATTTTGGTTAATATTTTGCCTACTAATATTTTGAGTGATGTAGGGAATTATAAGAATGCATATGAGTTGTGGAGTAAATTGGAAGAAATTCATAAAACCCCTACACAAGCTCAACTAGTAGAGGAGCCCGAAGAAACAAGTGCAAGAATCCAAGAAGACCAAGAGGAGGAAGAATTATTAACATCAAGTGAAGGAGCATTAGAAAGTGAAAAAGTATCAACTTCCTCAAGAGAAGAAGAGGAAGTATCAACGTCAAGTATTGAGGGGGAGGAGAGACCCTCAATCATACAAGAACAAGAAGAAGTCTCTACCTCCACCAAAGCAAGAAAGAAGGAACACATTACATGCTTTGGTTGCATCGAAAAGGGGCACTACAGAGAGACAAGTGCCCGAAAGGTAAAAAGGAGGTAAAATCCAAACTCATTTCAAATTCTTTTAAATCTAACGTGGGTTGTAGGAATGAAGAGGCCCAAGCTAAAAAGAAGAAGATCCGATGCTTTACATGTGGAGAGTTAGGGCACTACCATACTAAGTGTCCTAGAAAAGGAGAAATAAAGAAAATGGGACACTTGAGGAGATGGGAGAAAGAAGAAAGGAGGAAGCAAAGATCACATCAAAGGGGAACTTTAAGGGTAAGGGAGGTAATTCCTAACCCTAGATTAAAATGCAATTCAATTTCAAGTTCCTCATTACATATTAGAAATAATGTCAATCATCCCTCCATGCATGCTAAAATTAACGAAAATTGCTTACTTGTGCATAACCATGGTTTTAGATATAATGATAGGACTAGGGTTAACAAGATAGATCAAAACCCTAGGATAGATATGCATCATGATCAACCCAAGACCTCTAGACCTAAGGATCATGGCACTAATCCCAAGAACGGAAGGACTGTGCCTAGGAAAATTGGTAGTTCTAGGAATGTCCAAAGTGGACATATGGACTCCAAGGTTAAAGGTCTAGAAAGGGAAAATCAAGCCTTCAGGGTAAAGCTTGATAAATTAGAAAAGACCCTAGAAAGATTCACGGTCAGATCAAGGGGTCTAGATATGGTGTTGGGTAGTTTAAAACCCAACTATGATAGATCGGGTTTGGGTTACCGGTCTAAGACCTCCAAGGCCAACAAAAAGAAGTATGCTGGGGAAGCATATAATCATGGCAAGAAGGAGAAGACCAAAAATGGCAAGGGGATGTCATTTGAGGGTAGAAGGAACAACTTAACCAATGACAAGGTGTCTAAGGTTAAGAAGGTTTATTTTGTAGGCCAAGAGTCACCGGGGGCACACCGGTATGGTCTAGTGTGGATAGAATCACCAAGGGAGGTGGCTAGGGTTCAGAGCTCAAGGGGGAGCTCTAGGAGCCTTTGGGGTCCATGGTAAATGGATCTCAAGAGTTTTTCTCGTAGGAAATTAGGTGAAATGTGCCAAAAAGGGTTGGAAGACTTGGGTAAGTCGTAATCCTAGACTTTGGGCACATTAAAAGGGAATTTAGGGAGAAAAATGTGAAAATACGATTATATAGGATAAAATTAGGTTTCAATGTGTGAATACCACATAATTTCATCATAAAAATGAATTGTGATCAAGCATTGGAAGATTCATTAAGGAGAAGTCGAAATTAGAACTTTTAGAATGAGTTTAAATGATACATTTTAGAGAAAGTTGAGTTTCGTGTCAATCTTGGGATCCAGAGTATATTTGTTTGGAAACGTATTTTTTCCAATTAGACATTGGCCCCACAAAGTTCTCCATGAAATTTCATAATTTTTGGAGATTTGTGGAATTAACTAGGCATTAGTGAAATTGGGCTGAAAACCCTGAAAATCAGGTATCAGTCGACTGCCCCAGGGGCAGTCGACTGGTCTCAAGGCTAGAAACTCTCTGTGAGTTTTGGCAGTCGACTGCCACATGGGCAGTCGACTGATCAGTGAGAGTTTGCAAAGAAAGGCCTATTGGATACCAAGAAATTTCAAAATTGGATTATGGGATATGGTTTTGGATTAAAATTCTTATTTATGATTTCATCCTCCTTGAATGAAGTGCTATCCCATGACTTAATAAGGCTTTATTGATATTTTTAAAATCAAGGAAGATTGATATGTGAATATTCATCTAAGGAGAATTTCGTCATATTATGGACACATATGGAAAGGAAAAGAATTGAGAACAATTCCTTGTGTAAATTGATGATGGTTAGAATTGACAAACACAAGGAATCATGAATTGAGTTCAAAATTGATATAAAATGTCTATCCTTAAGGAAATTAGAGAATTGAACCAAAGTCAAACACATTTGACAATCTTGATCAAAAACTATATTTTTCTAGGATAGGGTATATCCTAGTAATTGCAAACTTTTGAGTTTTTGTTGGGTATTGTTGAGTTCTTTTTGGCACAAGGGATAAGGTTGCATGGGGGCAATTGTTTAATGGTGGCCAAGGGAGAAGAACTTGGTTGTTAGGTTGGGTAGAACTTAACTTGAGTCTAGGGTGTTAAGTTGGGTAGAACTTCACCTAAGAAAAATGAGAATTGAGAGAAGGCATAGGTTAAGGGGGAGGTTGCCTCCTTGTTTGCCATAATTTTCATTGAAAATTTTTGGATTTTGTGTCCAACTTGGGAACGGTGATAGATACATTATGAAATGTATTTTTCCCAAGTAGGTATGTGTACCACAAAGTTCTTCACGAAATTTGAGAATTTTTGGAGGTTTATGGAATTTCTGGCGCAATTCTGAAATTGGCTAGAAAACTGATAAATCAGAGTATCAATCGACTGCCAACAGGGGCAGTCGACTGCCCAGGGCTGATTTGTGTATCAGCAGCTGGTTTTGAGTCCAAATGATAAGAAACAAGTGTATGGAGGTGTAGTGCACTGTGTTTAGGATCATTGGGGATTAAAAGAACCAATAATTGGGATATTATTGGGGTCTTTTTGATATATGGCAAAGGGGGAGAAGTTTGGGTTTAAGTTGGGAAACCAAACTTACCTTTGCAAGAAACCCTAGGTTTTGGGGGAGTTAAGACAAAGGGGGAGCATGGTTGCTCCATTCTTGGCGTAAGGGGAACCTTGGAGAGGTTCTTAAAAAGCCTTTGTACGTCCAGTGTAGGGGGAACTTTGGAAAAGCTTTAAAAAGCCCGTTTTGTGGAAAATTCCTAACTTTGGGAAGTTAGGTGTAGAAAATTCCTAACTTGGAGGGTTAGGTATGAAAAGTCCTAGCTTGAAGGGCTAGGTGTGAGAAAATCCTAGTTTGGAGGGCTAGGTGTGGAAAGTCCTAACATGGAGAGTTAGGTGTGAAAAGTCCTAACTTGGAAAGTTAGGTGTTGAAAAGTCCTAACCTGGAGGGTTAGGTGTGGAAAATTCCTAACTTGGAGGGTTAGGTGTAGGATGCCTTGGGATAGGATCCATTTTTGCATTGCATATGCATTTGTTTAGCATGGTTTTTGCTATTGACTACTATCTTGCTTTCCCTAACTTAAACGTATTACCAAACATCAAAAAGGGGGAGATTGTTGAGGCAATCTGTGGTCCGAAGTAACCAAGTGTTTTGATGTTTGGGCAAAGGGTTTAAGTTAGGATTACCCTTGTGAGCTTATATGTGTATGTTGAGTGTACAGGTTGTACAGGTTACACATATGTACTTAGCTGGACGACCTCAGTACGGTGAAGGGTGGCATGGAGACAAGCTGGAGGCTTGTGTGCACCCGAGGGACCTTGGAGAGCAGGGACGATGAGCTGATGGGTGCGGACTTCGAGGCGTACGTGAAGGGTGGCATGGAGGCAAACTGGAGGTTTTGTGCGCATCCGAGGGATGAGGGTCGAAGATGAAGAGGGCGCGAAGGCAATAGTCGAGGCTGCAGAGGAGGAGTCAGTCGAGCCGAGAGGGTACGAGTGCTGTGTGATTGTACTCGGGAAGGGTTCAGCTGGGGACCAGTCGACTGCTCTGGGAGCAGTCGACTGGTAGGTGGCTGATGAGTTGGCTGAGAATTCAAACGTTGGGGTGCAACAGTCGAATTCCAGTGGCACCAGTCGACTGCCCTGGGAGCAGTCGACTGGTGGCGAGGGTTTCAGCCCGAGTCCTATTTAATGCGGACTTCTTGGTGGCTGAGATTCTTGACGAAACAAGCTTGGTTAAGGTTTGTTGTAGTCTCTTGAGTCCAGATCATGTCAAGGTGCTATGGCGAGGTTTCTCCACCCACAAGGAGCGACGAAGGCTAGCCGGAGGTTATCCGAGGATTGATCCACCGACGAATTCTTGGATTAGTCTCCCGTCCGGGGTGGATACCAAGTAAATCGGTTTGTTAGCATTGTTCGCTCTTGATTAGTTTATTTTATTTGTATTTCCGCTGCGATAACAATCTTGTAGAGAAAATGACCAAGATTTGCTATTCACCCCCCCCTCTAGCAACGCCTTTCGATCTATCAAATAGTGCAAGAAGGTGTTGCAAAGATATGTTGAGTGTTTGCTTTTTACTATCGTACTTTCAAATTCAAATTCAAATTCAAATTCAAATTCAAATTCAAATGTGAGCGAAAGGGTATCCAGGATATCGTTTCTCACTGCTATCTCTCCCTCAAGCATATGTAGCTACCAAATTTGGTAATCCTTCTATTTCTATTGGTTTTATTCGTCTGTAATATACATTATAGTTGAACTTTAAACTATTAAATTTCGATCATGTAGATGAAAATTGTATAGTTGGATCTTTATTAATTTTGTTAATTGATTGTACCCTATCACATAGGTTGTATCTCATAGTGGGAAATCTCAAGTATTGGCAAATGCACATTCCATATTGACCTTATGGAATGTTGATGCTAGTTTTTAAAAACTAGCACCTAACATAGCTAGTATTACAAACAAATATTTTTTTGTGATTTTGTATCATTATTATTATTATCATCATCATTTTGTAATTCACATGGACCTTTGTAGAATTCTTCCCTTTCTTGCCTGAACAATGAAATTTACAAGTATACTATACTTTAGATGAGATTCTAATTGCAGTGAGCTTCAAGAATCAAGCAAGAAAATTGTTGCTCGATTTATAGCTATTCAGTAACTGATATACTATTTGTGCTCCCACCTACTGTTGCTCGATTTTCTAAATCAATCATTCTAGATTAATGGAAGAAAATCTCTGTGATGATCAACTATACATTCCCCAAGTTAATAATGATTGAAAGCCAAAAACTATGATAAAATTTGCATCACTAGAGGAGATATTTTCATTCTATAATCAATATGCATGAGAAGTCGGATTTAGCACAAGAATAAGTAATAGCAAGAAAAATAAGAGAGCTAATGAAGTAGCCTAAAAAAAATTTATATGCTTTAAAGGGCATATAGATGATCAACAGAATATGTAGACACAAGGTGATAAAATAAAAAAGACAAGAGCATGTGGCGAAGTTAGAACTGGATGTAAGTCAATGATTCATTAGTGAAGGAATAAATTGGAACTACTTGGGTTCTCACTAACTTCATTGAAAGTCATAATAATCCACTCACTACTCTTTCAAAGATGCATTTGCCATGCTCACATCGAAGTATTTCAGCAGTAAAGAAAGTATTGACTCAACAGTTTTTAGAGGCTAATGTATCAACTTGTCAATAAGTATAATTATTAGATATAGAGTATGGAAGGCCTGAGCATGTAGGATGCACAAAAAGAGATATTAGAAACTTCAAGAAATAGCTAAGAGATGAACAAAAGGGTATCGATGCCGAAACATTGATTGGGTTATTAGCCTCTGAGAAAAAGAAGAATTTAGGTTTTTTTATTACGATCTTGATTCAGATAACAAATTAGTAGGTATTTTTTACGCGGATCATTTATCAAGGAAGGCATATAGTGTATTTGGTAATTAGTTGTATTTGGTATGATATATAACACCAACAAATATGATTAGTTTTTGCAAATCATCATCAATAGACAATTATTTTTTGTCGTGAATTTCTAGGTGATGAAAAAACTGAGTCTTTTATTTGATTGTTTAAGCAGTTCATAAAAGTCATGCCTAAAGGTGCATTAAATGTTATCATCACCAATCAAGATCCTACTATAATGAAGCCATTGTACTCAATAATCAATGGCACACCATATAATTAATATTATTTCCCAACTTATCGGGCCTATCGATTTAGGAGAATAAATCTCGCCCATTGGTAAATCAAAGAAATAAAATATTAACTATACGTGCCCGTTATTATATCGGGATTTAGAGATTGTACTCCATAATAATCCGAGGTCCAATCTAATTATTAAGTCAGTGCAAATTGGATAACCTCTATTTTGGTCCTGCTCATTATACACAAAGCACACTAGTGTAATTCTATGGTCCAGAAAAACCACACCTAATTACACAACAACCATCCTGCTCATTGTACACAAAGCACACTAGTGTAATTCTATGGTCAAGAAAAACCACACCTAATTACACTACAACCATCCCGATGGTTTGTCCAACTCCATCTCGGTTGTGAGCCTCTACTTATACAATGCAAGGGACTAATAATATGATCTTCTGTGTGTCACCACACACCATGTTATCTACAATGCAAAGTATCGGACTTTTATGCATATACTAATATAAATACGCATCTGTGTTGTTGTGATTCTCTTTCAAAATGTAGATGATCATATATAAAAAGAACAAGTCTTTTAGTATATATCTAACAGTTTTAAGATATATATTTTTTTAGTTTAGACCTTTAGGATTAAGTGTTAAACAATTTAACCCTTCATAGTTTAGAAATTCACCTTAAACTTTTTCCCTAGTCTGATAAACCCTAAATCTTTCCGATAAATTTTTCTAAAAATTTATTCTATCGATTTTTGATTTGTCATATTTAACAACCGATCTTGCAAAACCATCACTACGTTACCAACGCCACATTGGTATGGTGTTCCTAAACCCATAGAAATTCATAGAACTGAGGGCACACTTGGATTTCGAGGCTCTATAGAAACTCACATAACTTATAATGAGTTTGATCTGAACTCCCTAGGTCCATCAATGAGTTTTGCTCATTACCCATTAATGGACCTAGGTTACTTGGATTTTTAAAAACTTGCCATGATATGGAAGATATGAGTGTGGAGAAGGTAGAGATGGTGTGAAGTCATGGTTTTGAGTGTCCTACAAGTAGTTATAGTGTGTGCCAAGTGGCACGGATCCTGGTACTAGTATTAGAATACCAGCACCACTCTGGTGCTGGTCTTCGCATACACAAGTAGTTATAGTTGTGTATTCTATTTGTCTTGTTAGTAAATTGATTCCTGTGACAATTTAGTATGAATTTCACATTTCATACACAATAATCTAAAATATTCAATTAACAACATTATTAACACCAAACCAACCATATCACAAGTATTTCATTACATTTACTACACCATCGCATTTATAAAGATTGTTACAAATACAATATAGAAATCACACAAGACTAATGAAACCATAGCTTTGCTATATTTTACAAATACAAATATACAAGTAACATAAGTATACAATATTAGCTTTAAATCCCTACCCAAATTTCATGTTACAACACAATGGATAATTAAACTAAAAATATTGAGAACTTGTTCCACAAAATTGATATTGATACATCTATTCTAAATTTTTTATATCTGCTTGTTTAAAATTCATCTTCAGATCATATAGAATAAATTTAATGTATTGCATCACAAAGAGCCATAGTCATTACTGTAAATAACATATGCAATTTAGTATTTCAAATTTAAGTTAAATTTACATATTCACATGACTCTCTTATACTTTCTGGCTTATTATTGTGGATAATCAACTGTGACACAAACTCATTTTTCAAGGGGATGGAGATATTCTAAACCAGGATGAATAGCAACAAGTTTCTCATGAGAAAATTCTTTTAATTAGTATATCTACAAGAATGAAATGGTAAAACTAAAATAAACTATAATTTATACTACAATACTAACATTAATAGGAATATTGTATTCTCACCAATGCTTCAAAATCTAACGATGATTTACCATTATATTTAAGAGAGTTGTAATGATTGAAAATCATTGCTTGTGTTGATAGACAACAAGTGAAAGTCTATATTACTAGTGGTAATAGACGTCTACCATATCGATTTTTATGATTTGTCTAGAGGCAGTCTTCTATAAAAATTTTGAAGTTTACTACAATTGTGCAAAGAGATACATAAGTAACCAATTAATATAACATATTCGACTATTATATATTATTCGATAATTTAAATTCCCTATAGTGAAGTTGGTTGACAAATATATAGAATTGTTGTATGACCTACTAAATGAAAGTATTGGTGCAAGGTGCACCATAGTCGAACGTATGTTTTGATGTTTAGTAACCTAGTTCAAGTTAAGTCTTGTTATTATCTGATGAGGCTAACAAGTGTGCATGAAGATTACCTCTGTGAAGCCCTAGTTGTGGCTAAAAGTCTTGGCAGATCATGAAAACTAGGCAGGAAGCTCAAATGGGTTAACATCTAGCAGAAAGTCTCAGTAGATCTAGAGGACCTGATAGTGAGCAAGTGGAAGCCCTAGCAGGTCGATCCGATGCCAAACAGTGAAGTTTAAACAGGTATGGGAGACCTGATATTTGGCAGGTGAGTGACGTAAGCTCCTAGTGGAGAGTTTTGTGAGGTTGTGTCCCTATAAGACAGCCTTAGTCACTAATCTAACTAGAAAAACCTACGAAGGTTTTTAAGTTGAGATCAGGACAAGTCCTACTGTCACTTACTCATGCATACCACATATGTTTCGGTGCTAACTCTATTTTGCAAGGTTAAGTTTTAATATATTATTTGTGTTGTGCTAACAATTTCATGCAGATCAATCAAAGAAAGTTGATCGAAGATTCAGTCGACTGAACGAGTGGATCGGTCAACTAAACTAGCCAGATTGCGCCAGATTAGGCATATTCCAAACGGATCAGTCGACTAATCATCAGGATCAGGCTGATTAACTTTTGGTACGGCACGACTATGTAGAAGGAAGCTTTTTCATCGACTAATCAGGATGAGCAATCGACCAGATGCATTTATTACAGTGCTAGCCGAGCAGAGCAAAGAAAGAATGGTGCGGGGTTTGGTCGACCAAACAGGAGGTTCAGTTGACTGAACGGTTTTCCAATCAACTGAACCATGCCTATATAAGGAGCTCGAGACCAGTGCACTGATCATCTTTTCCACTCGCCCTACACTCTCTTCCTACATCAATGAACTACTCACCTTCTGCTATTACGACGCTGGGAAGCTCTCCGACACGCTATGCTTATGATCATACTTCCGTGTCCGTATACTTGTTTTTATTTTGTACCTGTACTTGTATCTTAAAAGGGAGTTAGTAGGTTGTTACTAACCTCCCTTATATCTTGTTTAACATTACTTTCTTTGAAATTTTTTCAGAGAAAGAATTATAGTGGATTGTCAAATGAAAGCAATCGAGGACTACAGGCATTAGAGTAGGAGTCACTAAAGGCTCGAAACCAAGTAAAAAAAAGAGTACTTTATTTGCTGCTGCTTTACTTTGTTTTACATTGTCGAAAAGAAAGATTTATGAACGATCAAGATTCACCCTCCTCCCCCCCCTCTCAGTTTCCAAATCCTACAATTGGTATTAGAGTAAGGTAGCTCTGTAAAGATCTAATGATCTTTCTTTGCATTAAAGTTTCTCATTTCTTTTTATTTAGTATTTTCTTTCATACAACATTGCTAATCCCATGACAAAAGTCTTGGAAATATTTTTGTATATGTTCTTGTGATTGTTGGAATGTCAACCTCCCCCTTAGAAGGATACAACACAATTCAACCCTCCTTTTTCAATGGTGATGACTTCGGCTATTGGAAGAAATGAATGGAATGTTTCTTGAAAGCCGACATGGACCATTGGTTCAGCATCAAACGGGGCTATACCCCTCCGACAAAAAATAGAGAAATTTTGGAACCAGAGAAGTGGACCTTGGAAATGAAAAGACAGGCTCAAATCAACTATAAGGCAATGGATACACTACAATGCAACCTAACAAAAGAAGAGCTTAACCGAGTCAGACCATTCGATAACGCTAAGAAATTATGGGACCAACTAGTCAAGTTCCACGAACGAACGAATGACTCCAAGGTAACAAAAAGGGACTTACTTTTAAATCAATTATTTAATATTAAGAAGTTGTCTGGAGAAAGTGTCACCTAACTCCATGCTAGAATAAAGGGCATAATCAACAACCTCCACTTGATCGGTCACCATCTCAAAAATCGAGATATAATTAGGTATACTCTAAATTCGTTCTCTCAAAATGCTTTATGGGCATCAATGGTGATGGATCGATGTGGCGTGCTAGAGGGGGGGTGAATAGCACTTTTTCGGTCGTTTCTCTACAAGTTTGTTAGCGCAGCGGAAACAATAATATGCGAAAGACAATAAGAATAGAAAACAATGCTAACAACCTGATTTACTTGGTATCCACCCCGGACGGGTGACTAATCCAAGAATCCGTCGGTGGATCAACCCCCAAATAACCTCCGGCTAGTCCTTGTCACTCCTTGTGAGTGGAGAAACCTCTCCACAGCACCTTGACACGATCTGGACTCAAGAGACTACTAACAAGCCTTAACCAAGCTTGTTTCGTCAAGAATCTCAGCCACCACGAAGTCCTCTTTAAATAGGACTCGGGCTGAAACCCTCGCTACCAGTCGACTGCCCCCAGGGCAGTCGACTGGTGTCACTGAAATTCGACCGTTGCACCCCAACATTCGAATTCTCAGCCACCTACCAGACGACTTCCCCCAGGGCAGTCGACTGGTCCCAGGGCTGAGACCTTTCTGTGAGTTCCATTAGTCGATTGCCCCCAGGCCAGTCGACTGGTCTACTCACCACCTAAGGTTACCCTTCCTGAGTACATTCCACTCCGCACTCAGACCCTAGGATTTCCCGAGTACAATTACACAACACTCATACCCTCACGACTCGACTGACTCCTCATCCGCAACCTCGACTATTGCCTTCGCACCCTCTTCATCTTCGGCTCCCGTCCCTCGGATGCACGCAAGCCTCCAACTTGCCTCCATGCCATCCTTTACACATGCCTCGAAGTCCGCGCCTATCGGCTCATCGTCCCTACTCTCCAAGGTCCCTCGGGTGCACACAAGCCTCCAGCTTGTCTCCATGCCACCCTTCACCGTACCGAGGCCGTCCAGTCAAGTCCATATGTGTAACCTGTACAACCTACACACTCAACATACACATATAAGAACACAAGCGAAAACCTAACTTAAACCTTTTGCCCAAACATCAAAACACTTGGTCACTCCAGACCACAGATTGCCTCAACAATCTCCCCATTTTTGATGTTTGGCAATACGTTTAAGTTAGGGAAAGCAAAATAGTAGTCAATAGCAAAAATGATGCATATGCAATGCAACAATGCATCCTATCCCAAGGCATCCCACACCTAACCCTCTAAGCTAGGACTTTTACACACCTAACTCTCCAAGTTAGGATTTTTCACTAAAACGGGTTTTTTAAAGCTTTTCCCAAGCTCCCCCTACATTGGACTTACAAAGGCTTTTTAAGAACCTCTCCAAGGTTCCCCTTACGCCAGAAATGAAGCAAACATGCTCCCCCTTAACCTTAGGTCCCCCTAAACCTAGGCTTTCTAGCAAAGGAGTGTTTGGTTTCCCAACTTAAACCCAACACTTCTCCCCCTTTGCCTAACATCAAAAAGAACCCAACAATATCCCAATTATCGGTTCTTGTAATCCCTAATGACCATAAACAATGTGTACTAGCCCCCCATACACTTATTTTGCATCATTTAGACACATACCCAACTGCTGAAACTTAATTCAGCCATTACCAGTCGAGGGCAGTCGACTGATACTCTGAAAATCAGAATTTCAGCCTTTCTGACGAAATTCAGAAATACGCCAGAAATTACACAAATCTCCAAAAATTCCCAAATTTTTTGGAGACATTTGTGGTACCCATACCTACTTGGGAAAAATACATTCCAAAATGTATCTATCACCATTCCCAAGTTTGACACAAAACCCAAAACTAGCTAAATACTTCAATCAAACCTTGACTTAAAGTCCTAGTTTTGGTTTCCTCTTGATGTCATTGCCCATGCCAACCCACAATGCGTCCCTAGCATTGATTTACATAGCAATTACACACCAAAAACCAATTTTCATGAAATATGACCCCAATGTCATATTTCCATTCATGAAACTCAAAAACACTGTGCCAAAAATCAAGAATTGAGACTCAAGTCTGTCTTCAATTCTTTTGGTGCACTCCATGGTCCATCTAGACCTCTAGGAGCAATCATCCCAAGGTCCATTCACCATATATCCCAAAGGCTTCTAGAGCTCCCCTTGAGCTCTTAGCCCTAGCCACCTCCCTAGGTGACTCAACAAACACTAGGCCACATCGGTGTTCCACCGGTGACTCTCGGTCTACAAACTTGACACTCTTAACCTTAGACACCTTGTCCTTGGTTAAGTCACTTCTTTTTCCTTTAAATAGCACCCCCTTGCCATTTTTGGACTCCCCCTTCTTGCCATAATCATATGCTACCCTAGCATATCTCTTTCCCTTGGCATGGGAGACCTTAGATCGGTATCCTAGACCCGATCTATCATTTGTGCAGTTTAGGCCACCCAACACCATATCCAAACCCTTAGATCCAACTGTGAATCTCTCTAGGGTTTTCTCTAATTTATCAAGTCTTGCCCTCAAGGCTTGATTTTCCTTTTCTAGAGTTCTAACCTTAGAACCCATATGTCCACCTTGGACATTCCCAGGACTACCCATTTTCCTAGGCACATTCCTTCCCTTTTTGGGATTAGTGTCATGATCCTTAGGTCTAGAGGTCTTCGGTTGATCATGATGCATGTCTTTCCTAGTGTGTTGATCTACCTTGTTAACCCTAGTCCTATCACTATATCTAAATCCAAAGTTATGCACCATTAAGCATTTTTCATGAAAACTAGCATGCATGGAGGGATGATTAACATTATTTTTAAAATGCAATGAGGAACTTGAAATTGAGTTACATTTTAATCTAGGGTTAGGAATTACCTCCCTTACCCTTGAAGTTCCCCCTTGATGTGAGCTCCTCCTCTTTCTTTGCTCTTTCTCCCATCTCCTCAAGTGCTCCATTTTCTTTAGCTCACCTTTCTTTGGGCACTTGGTGTGGTAGTGGCCTAACTCACCACACGTGAAGCAACGGATTTTCTTCCTCTTCTCTTGGGCTTCTCCAGTCCTACAACCCACATTAGATTTAAGTTGAATGGACACGGGTTTAGGAATTACCTCCTTTTTACCTAGTGGGCACTTATCCTTGTAGTGCCCCTTTTCGTTGCAACCAAAACATGTAATATGGTCCTTGGTCTTGGCTTTGGTGGAGGTAGAGGCTAGGTTGCCTTCTTCTTCAACCTTTGATGATGTGAATGCCTTCTCTTGATCCGGTACGATTGAGGGTCTCTCCTCCCCCTCAATTCTTGAAATTGATACCTCCTCTTCTTCTCTTGAAGAGGTTGATGATCTTTCACTCTCTCCCTCACTTGAAGATGTAGATACTTCCTTTTCTTCTTCTTCTCCTTGACTCATTTGACCTTTTGTAGGACTTTCATGATATTCTTTCAATTTGCTCCACAATTCACATGCATTTTGGTATGCCCCTACACAACTCAAAATTTTGTTAGGCACAATATCAATCAATATACTCATTACCTTTTCATTTGCCCTTGCTTGTTCTTGTTGCTCTTGATTCCAATACCTAGGTCTAAGCCTCTTCCCGTGCTTATCCTTTGGAATCTCATATGGCTCTTCAAGCGCGATTCGACATGCCCACTCCATTTCGAACCAAGTCTCGATTCTCGCCTTCCAAAAATTGAAGTCTTCATGATCGTAGGACGGTGGAGTGTAGATATCTTCCCCGAATTTGTCTTCCATGTTCTTTTTCCTCTAGCGTGTGCTCCCTCGGCGGTTAGTCCGATCAAGAGCGGTCCTTCGCTCTGATACCAACTTATGGATCGATGTGGCGTGCTAGAGGGGGGTGAATAGCACTTTTTTGGTCGTTTCTCTACAAGTTTGTTAGCGCAGCGGAAACAATAATATGCGAAAGACAATAAGAATAGAAAACAATGCTAACAACCTGATTTACTTGGTATCCACCCCGGACGGGTAATTAATCCAAGAATCCGTCGGTGGATCAACCCCCGAATAACCTCCGGCTAGTCCTTGTCGCTCCTTGTGGGTGGAGAAACCTCGCCACAGTACCTTGACACGATCTGGACTCAAGAGACTACTAACAAGCCTTAACCAAACTTGTTTCGTCAAGAATCTCAGCCACCACGAAGTCCTCTTTAAATAGGACTCAAGCCGAAACCCTCGCTACCAGTCGACTGCCCCCAGGGCAGTCGACTGGTGCAACTGAAATTCAACCGTTGCACCCCAACGTTCGAATTCTCAGCCAACTCACCAACCACCTACCAGTCGACTGCCCCCAGGGCAATCGACTGGTCCCAGGGCTGAGACCTTTCTGTGAGTTCCATCAGTCAACTGCCCCCAGGCTAGTCGACTGGTCTACTCACCCACCTAAGGTTACCCTTCCTGAGTACATTCCACTCCGCACTCAAACCCTAGGATTTCCCGAGTACAATCACATAACACTCATACCCTCACGACTCGACTGACTCCTCATCCGCAGCCTGGACTATTGCCTTCGCGCCCACTTCATCTTTGGCTCCCGTCCCTCGGATGCACGCAAGCCTCCAGCTTGCCTCCATGACATCCTTCACACATGCCTCGAAGTCCGCGTCCATCGGCTCATCGTCCCTACTCTCCAAGGTTCCTCGGGTGCACACAAGCCTCCAGCTTATCTCCATGCCACCCTTCACCGTATCGAGGTCGTCCAGTCATGTCCATATGTGTAACCTGTACAACCTGCACACTCAACATACACATATAAGAACACAAGGGAAAACCTAACTTAAACCCTTTGCCCAAACATAAAAATACTTGGTCACTCCGGACCACAGATTGCCTCTACAAATGGTAGATGCTTATAAGGTTTTGAAGGATCTTTAAATTATTAAACTAGATGAATTTTTTTGTGAGTTTGAACTGCATAAAAAAACTAACATTGGTCTGGTTGAGAAAGGTATTGCCTTGTATGCAGGACAAAATAAAGAGGTCAAGATCAAGTCTAAATCAAAGCCTGAATCTGAGTCTGAGTTAGATTCAGATTCACCCAACGAATAGGAACTAGTCATCATGGTTCGAAGAATGTTTGCTAAGAGAAGAACTCAAAGAAAGTGCCAAGTACAACAACCACACCAAAATCTAAAATCACTTGCTTCGGGTGCAACAAAAAAAGGCCACTTCAAGCATAAGTGCCCTAATCTAAAGAAGGAAACCCCCAAGATATTAAGAAAAAGAAAGGCTCTCAAGGCAACTTGGGACGAAACCTCCTTGGATGAATCAGACATGGATGAACCAAAGCACTCAAGCCACCTGGCACTAATAGCAAGATCTGAACTCGAGTCTGAACCTGAGTCTAAAACAAATCAAGAAGAAGAACCTGAGGTATATTTACTTTTGAAATTTTAATTACTCAAATTAGTTAAATATTTAGTTAGAAAGTTGACTAAGTCTTGGGATTAGATTAACTCACTCCTTGAGGAGGTTAGCCACCTTAAGGAGTATGCTAAATTGAATCCCTCAACTGACCAAGTTTAAGAAAGACCTCAACACAAGTTGCAAAACTTAAGGAAGAAAATTCCTCCTTGAAATGTCAAATTGAGGGACTCAAGAATATGGTAGACAAGTTCAACTTGGGCACCAAGTATCTAAACATGATACTTGGGTGCCAAAGAGTCGTGTACAACAAATTTGGACTTGGATATAAACCTAAGTCAACCAACAAATCCTATCTTTCATTGGTTAGTCAAAACACTAGTAACCAAGTCCAAGCATGGGTCCCGAAAGCTTCCTTAACAAAGCAAGTAGAGCCAAATCAATTTTTTGTATCTAAGGATCAAATCTAATTTTTGAATAATAGATTTAAATTTCATATAGGAGGTGGTAAATTAGTTTTCACCTCACTAAATCAAACTACTCTTTTGAGTACCTAGGATTAATTAAATCAAGGTTAGTTCTTACTTGTTAAGGGTCTAAGTAAAGTACTAAGTCTTTTGGGTTAGAGCAGTTGGGAAGTTTTGTCAAGGATTGTGGTTACCTTAATGATGTCCAAGTAACACACCATAACCTGGGAGCTTACTCAAGGATGCTTACTTGGGAGACCCAAAGTAAACCAAATACAAGTTAAGACTACTCTTGATAGTTAAACAATAATTCATCTCACAAAATTTATAGGATTATCTTGTTTGAAACACCTAGGTGAGATGAAAACAACTTAAAATTAACTCAAACTCAAACCAAATCAAACCAAATCAAACCAAGTCAAACTAAATTCTAAACCAAATTCAAATCAAACAAAAATTCAACTCAAACCAAAATCAAACTTAAACTAACATCAAATAAAACAAAACTAAAACAAACCAAATTCAACTCAAAATCAATCAAACAAAACTAAAACAAAACAAACTCAACTCAAACTCAAATCAAATGACATCAAACAAAAATTAATCAAACCAACTAAAATTAAATTAAAAGTCCATTATAAATATTAATTTTCAACTTATAAAAAAATTATTTTAGACATATAAAAAAATAATTTTAAATGTATAAAATTATTATTTTAAAAATATAAAAAAAATTATTATAATCTTTTAAAAATTATTAAACTTATAAATATTATTCTTAAAAGTGATTAAACTTATAAAAAAATTATTTTTAAACTTATAAAATATTATTTTAAACTTATTAAAGATATTTTTAAACATATAAAAAACTTATAAAAAATTACTTTATAGTTAAAAAAAATATTTTAAAGTTATAAAAATTAATTTTAAACTTATAAAAATGATTAAACTTCTAAAAATTATTTTTAAACTTATAAAAACTATTTTAAACTTATAAGAATTATTAAACTTATAAAAAATTATTTTACACTTATTTTTAAAGCTTAAACTTTATTTTAAACTTAAACATATTTTTAATTTTAATTAAAATTTAAAACAAATTTTTAAAATTTAAACTAATTTTTAAACTTTAAAAAAATTAATTAAAATTATAAACAAATTTTTTAAAACTTAAACTATTTTTTAAATTTTATATAAATTATTAATTTTTAAAAACTAAACTAATTTTTAAAACTTTAAAACATAAACCTTAATTTATTTTAACACTTAAGTTAATTTTAAAACCTTGAATTTCAATTTTAAAACCTAAAGTAATTTTTAAAAGGGGAAATTTTCTTAAACTCCCCAAACTCAAACTCAACTTTGCATGCAGTCCCCATTCAAAGTTTTCTTTGCATGCAGTCCCTAATGGGATTGACAAGACAGTTCTGTGAGTATTATTTGAAGAAAGTTGAGCATAAAATTTAGAAATTTGAGTATGTAAGGTTGCATCCACCACATCAAGAAACTGTGTACTAAATTTTCACTCTTTTATACTCACTTTTCACTCTTTTATACTCATTTTTCACTGATGTATACTCAATTTTTAGTCTTTTATACTCAATCTATCAGGGAGTAAATGCAAAGAATTTATCAAATGGGGAGTGGAAGCAAAGATCAAATGGGGATTGGGCAGTTTTCTGTAATTTACCGAACGTTTTAAAACCTAAACCTTAATTTATTTTAACACTTAAGTTAATTAAACTTGAATCTTTTTTCAATTTTGAAATAGATTAAAGAACTTTCGAAACTTAAAATTTCTAAAGGAAGTTTAATACTTTGAACTTGCTTTTCAATACAAACACCCCATTTGTAATCTTATATTTTTGATGTTAGTCAAAAGGAGAGAGATATCACATACAACATACAAGGAGAAGTTTTATTTAAGGGGGAGTTACTTTATTGTCTTATCTTGCTTATATTGTCCTATCTTGTGTATATTAACTATGAACCAAATTGTCAAACATCAAAAAGGAGAAGATTATTGGTGCAGAATGCACCACAGTTGAACCTGTGTTTTGATGTTTAGAAACTTAGTTGATGTTAAATCTTATTATTATATGATGAAACTAACAATATGTAGGAAGATTACCTCTGTGAAGTCCTAGTTGTGGCTAGGCAGAAGTCATGGTAGATCATGAAAATCAGGCAGGAGGTCCAAATAGATTGACATCTAATAGGAAGTCTCGATAGGTTTGGAGGACCCGATATCGAGCAAGTGGAAGCCCTAGCAAGATGATTCGATGCCAAGCAGTGAAGTTCAAATAGGTCTGGGAGACCCGATGTTTGGTGGGTGAGTGAGGTAAGCTCTTGGAGGAGAGTATTATGAGGTTGTGTCCCGATGGGACAACCTTAAGCACTGCTTCAACAAGAGAAACCTACGGAGGTGTCTAAGTTGAGATTAGGACATGTCCTCCTGTCACTTATGTTGGTGTAGGAAGCACCATATCGAACCTTGTTTTGATATTGCCAAAGGATTCAAAGTTAAGTCTATTTGTGATCTAACGATGTTACTCAAGTGTGCAAGAAAATTCCTAGGAACACTAGGCACTAAGTCCTGGTCGTGGACTGGGCACTAAGTCCTGGCCGAGGGCTGGGCACCCAAGACCAGGTTCAAGGAATTGGGCACTAAGTCCTGGTCGAGGGCTGGGGACCGAAGACCAGGTTTGAGGAATTGGGCACTAAGTCCTGGCCGGGGGCTGGGCACCGAAGACCTACTCGGAAGGTGGGCACTAAGACCTGGTCACGGATTGGGCACAAATGTTGGGACCGAGTGCATGTTGACATTGATGCGGGTTCGTAATTTCAAAATTAATTACATGCAGCAGAAGGTTTAGCATAAATAATTTCTCTAAATTATTTAACCACACATCTAAGCATGCAATTTTATCTTGTGTAGACATGATCATATATTTGAAATTTTGCAGAAACATAAACTAATTTACGTATTACCTCGCGTAACTCGAAGGAAGGGACGAGATCCAACCGTAAGCGTCCCTTGGAAGCTCTGCCTCTATTCGCGTCCACGCCGAGTATCTTCGGGATGACTTCGCAAAGCCACGAGTTTCGTGTTCTCGAGAACTACTAGATTCTTCGAGAACGCGACAAGAAAAACCAAGAAAGAAGTTGAAAGACTAACCACAAAAGGATGGCCGAAATCAAAATTCCGGCGAAGCAAAAGAAGAGGCTTGCGGCAAAAAGATCCTTGCGGCAAACTCTAATTCCGGCAGCACCTTCTTCTGGCCAAGAGATGGTCGGAGCTTCCTTCTCCGGCAGCAGGTGGTGGTCGGCAGGGAAAGGTCAGGGGCGGCCGGCTGGTGCTCCTTCTTGGGGCTGGTTGGCGCACAGCAAGAAGGGGAGAAGAGAAAGAGAGAAAGAGAGGGAGAGAGCCTATGTCTTCATCTCTTTTATTATCACCCAAGCCTTGCCTTGGGTCCTTTATATAGTGGCCTCTCAACCATCAAGCCTCTCAAATAGGAATAACTTATTCCATCATGCCAAGTTTGATTTTATATCATGGTTAAAATCATATTTTAATTCATGATAAAAAATCAATCAAGTCTCTTCTCTCCTATGGAATAAATTTCCTTATCATGGTAAATCAATCCATGATTGATTTTATAAAATAAACCAATCCATGGTTCATTTTAAGTTCCATGAAAAATAAACCAAACCTTGGTTTATTATATAAAAATTTATATCATCCATAATTTTATAAAACAAACTACACTTGGTTTATTTTATAATGAAGTGGTGAATCCTTTGTAGGCTGTTCAAACATCTTCAGGCACTTCGGCTTATACCCAATCATCCTAGGTCCACACCTCCTTGGAGATGCTTGCTTAAGATGTCAAAGTATAAGTCTCCATGACCAAGATGACTTGAACATCGTAAGTCAAAGGAACATCGCACTTAAGCTGCAATAAGAACTTCACTGACATATCTATATGTAGACTACCATATGAAGTTTTACAGCCAGTCACTCCAATGAACTAGTTCCCTTAACTAGCATTCATGTTTATCTCCGGACATCTCGATGTCACCTGCCAGTGAGAATCAGCTGATTAGAGAATAACCCATGCTAGTCTCAACAGAATTGATAGTGTCCGTATTTATCAATTCATCGACTAGGGACAATTTCAATACTTCACAATTGCACATGTAGAGATAATCACTAATTGTGAATTCATCACAAATTCTCTCATGCTATGAATTGTATTGCAGACATTCAGTAAATGAGTTTAAGATCTCAATCAAATACACAAACATGTATACTCAAATAGTGAATATTCATTTATTAGAATAAATGATTACAATCATAAGGCGATTGCCTTAGGACACTTCTCTCATATCACTAACAAACTCCCACTTGGCCTAATGCCAATCGCTATGGTACCGAATACCACAGGCTCTAACATGACCCTCAAACTTACTTTGAGGCAAGGCCTTAGTTAAAGGATCCGCTAAATTCCATTCAGTGGGAATTTTCTCAATTTGTATATCATTCCTACTTATAATCTCTCTGATCAGATGATAGCGGCGAAGCACATGTTTGGATCGCTGATGAGACCTTGGTTCCTTTGCTTGTGCAATAGCTCCATTGTTGTCCCAGTAAACCGGTATTGCTTCATCAATGGTTGGAACCACACCAAGTTCTGAGACAAACTTTTTGATCCAGACTGCTTCCTTTGCTGCTTCCGAAGCTGCAATATATTCCGCTTCCGTGGTAGAATCCGATACGGTGTCTTGCTTGGAACTCTTCCAACTTATTGCGCCTCCATTCAAAATAAATACGTATCCGGACTGAGATTTGGAGTCATCCTTATCTGTCTGGAAACTGGCATATGTATACCCACGTATTACCATATCACCTTCTCCATATATTAGGAACGCATCCTTAGTGTTTCTTAAGTACTTGAGGATTGTCTTGAAAGCTGCCCAATGATCCATTCCTGGATCAGACTGGTATCTGCTTGTGACACTCAGAGCATACGATACATCGGGCCTAGTACATAACATAGCATACATGATAGATCCTATCGCGGATGCATAAGGAATCTTATTCATGCAAATCCTCTCGTCTTCTGTGCGCGGACACAGACTTCAAAAGGTTGATCCCATGCCTGATGGGAAAGTAACCTTTCTTGGATTCCGACATGTTAAACCTTTCTAGCACTTGGTCTATATATGTAGACTGCGAAAGACAAAGCAATCGTTTTGATCTATCTCTATAGATTTTAATCCCAAGGATATAGGTTGCTTCTCCCAGGTCTTTCATGGAGAAAGTTTTAGACAACCAAATTTTAACTGACTGTAAGACTAATATATCGTTTCCTATAAGTAATATGTCATCGACATATAACACTAGGAATACGACTGCACTCCCACTAACCTTCTTGTACACACAAGGTTCGTCAGGATTTTGTGAGAAATCAAACTCTTTGATTGTCTCATCAAAACGGATGTTCCAACTCCTGGATGCTTGCTTTAGTCCATATATGGATCGTCGAAGCTTGCATACTTTGGTTTCATTAACCGATGTGAAACCTTCAGGTTGTATCATGTATACATCCTCAAGCAGGTTTCCATTAAGGAAAACTGTTTTCACATCCATTTGTCATATCTCATAATCATAATGAGCTGCTATGGCCAGGAGCATCCGAATGGATTTTAAGCATAGCTACTGGCGAATAGGTTTCGTTATAATCAATTCCTTATTTCTGACGATATCCTTTTGCCACTAATCTAGCCTTAAAGGTAACAACATTACCTTCCATGTCGGTTTTCTTCTTGAAAACCCACTTGCACCCTATGTGCTTAATCCCTTCAGGTGGGTTAACCAAATCCCATACTTGATTTTTGTACATGGAATCCATTTCCGACTTCATGGCTTCAAGCCATTTATCCCTTTCTGAATTTTTCAGAACATCTTCATAACTGATAGGTTCGTCATCGTTAATGAGTAACACGTCGTTCGATTCACTTATGAGAAATCCGTATCTCTCTGGAATATTGCGTGTCCTATCAGACCTACGAAGAAGTGGTGTTGTTTTAGGTTCAACTGATAGCTCATCATTATGAGTTATTGGTTGTGGGTCTAGACTAGGTGTCTCTGTAATGTCTATTGGAGTTTCTTGAACTTCTTCAAGTTCAATGCTACTCCCACTGTTTTCTTGTAAAAGAAATTCTTTTTCTAGAAATATAGCATGCCTTGAAATAAACACCTTTTGTTCGAAGGGATGATAGAATTGGTAACCTTTCGTTTCCTTAGGGTATCCAATAAATAGACATTTATTAGACTTAGCATCCAATTTGTCTGATACAGTCCGCTTTACATAAGTAGGACAACCCCATATCTTTAGGTGAGATAAATGAGGTTTCTTAATATTCCACATCTCATATGGAGTAGTAGAGACTACCTTGGTCGGGACTCTGTTTAGTAAGTAAACAGCTGTCTTAAGCGCATAGCCCCAAAAGGATTTTGGAAGAGTTGCATGATTCATCATAGATCTAACCATGTCCATCAAGGTTCGGTTACGCCTCTCAGATACATCATTATACTGTAGTGTATATGGCGGAGTCCATTGAGACAATATCCCATTGTCCCTAAGATAATCATGAAACTCTTGACTTAAGTATTCACCACCCCGATCGGATCGAAGTATCTTAATACTTTTGCCAAGCTGTTTCTCTACTTCACTTCTGAACTCTTTGAATTTCTCAAAAGCTTCATATTTGTATTTCATTAAGAACACATACCCGAATCATGAGTGATCATCGATAAAGGTAATGAAGTAGCTATAGCCTCCTTGTGCAAGAGTTGACATTGGTCCACATACATCAGTATGTATTAGACCAAACAATTCTCCCACTGGTTTACCTTTTCCGGAAAAGGATAATTTGGTCATCTTGGTTTTTAAGTATGATTCGCATGTATCAAATGAACCAGGTTCAAATGATTCCAGAATTCCACATCGGTGTAATTTGGTCATGCGTTTCTTACTTACATGGCCAAGACGACAATGCCACATATAGGAGTCTATTTGATTATCTATTCGAGCACGTTTGTTGCTAACTTCGATATTGAAAACATCTCCGGATAAATCTAACGTGTAGATACCATTGCATAAAGTTTCGGTCCCATAAAGAACACCATTTAAAGTTATGTAACTGCAATTGTTACTAAAAGTTAAATGATAACTCTTTTCATTCAAGCATGAAATAGATACAATGTTCATTATTAACGAAGGAACAAAATAACAATTATCCAATTCTAAGACAAGTCCAGTAGGGAGCTTTAGCAAATATGTTCCGATGGCAACAGCAACAATCTTTGCTCCATTTCCAACTCGCAAATTCGCTTCTCCCTTGACGAGTCTTCTTCTATTCCTTAGCCCCTATATGTCATTACATATATGTGAGCTACTCCCAGTATCAAGTACCCAGGTGTCCGAGGAAATAGAGTGACATTCAATAACGAAGATACCTGAAGAGGATGGGGCATCGGATGCCTTCTTCTTCAAGGACTCAAGATAAACCTTGTAGTTTCTTCGCCAGTGGCCCTCCTTGCCACAGTGATGGCAAGTGCCTTTTGGTGCCTTTTCAATCTTTTTGGCCTTTTTCTTCCTTCCCTTATTTTGTTTTTTGGGCTTCCTCTTAGTGCCTTTCTTTGAGGAACCAACTAACAGTACCATCTTCTGATCTTACTTTACAGAAGGCTCTACAGTCTTCAGCAGGTTAAGCAACTCAGGAATGGTAGTCTCCAGTTTGTTCATCCGATAGATCATCACAAACTGTGAGTAACTCTTGGGCAAACAATGCAGAATTAAGTCAATACTTAGTTCGTGATCCATTGCAAATCCGAGTGTGCCTAGTCGCTCAATGTACCCCAACATCTTCAACACAAACTATGAAACAGAAGTGTCTTCCTGCATCTTAGAGGTGAAGAGGAGTCTGGAGACCTCAAACCTTTCGGATCTCGCTTACTCGTCAAACAACTCATGAAGATAGAAGACGATGGTATGATCATCCATATGCTCATGCTGCTTTTGTAGCTCAGGTACCATAGCGGCCAGCATGATGCAACTCGCAAGTTCAGAATCGACCACATGTTTCTGATAGGCCACTAACTGGTCTGAAGTTGCATCTTCAGGAGGATGGTTGGGAAGTTGTTCTTCAAGGACATAAGCAAGCTTTTCTGCCTTGAGGACTATCCTCAAGTTTCGAAGCCAGTCCATGAAGTTTGGCCCAGTCAGCTTATTGGTGTCCAAAATGGAACGCAAATTCAGAAAAGACATGATCAGGTGATTATCCTAGAAATACAAATTGAGGTTATGTGATGAAAATGATAAAAAATGCATCAATATACATTAATTAAATCCTATTTATT
>JAGFNQ010005721.1:0-93653 GCA_024364735.1 Boesenbergia rotunda
TTCTGTACGAGAGTTTAAACTTAAATTATTTTTTTAAAATTTAAGTGTAGCAAAGGATAGAACATTATCTTCTTGAATTATTCCAAAAAATAGCTTGTAACTTATTTAAATTATTTTTATTTAAGTGGAGCAAAGGATAGAAACGTTATCTTCTTTGGATTATTCCAAAGAATAGCTTGCTAACTTTATTTAAATTATTTTTTCAATGGAGCATTCTTGTTTTAATTTAAGTGGAGCATTCTTATCTTAATTTAAGTGGAGCATTTTTAATTAACTCTAAATGCATTCTTATCTTAATTTAATTAGCTATTTTTAAATTATTTAAGAATAGCTTGCTGATGGATAAAGTTTGGGCTGAGAAGATCATGCATCGGATTGAATATTGGCAGCTCGAGGCACTATAAAATGAAGCAAGTGAGCCCTCTAAAGACATATATTTTTTTAAGTCTGGTTCAAGCTTTGGCGCTCTCTGGCTTCCACGCTCCTCTGCTGCGGTTTGTGCTTTGACTTGACGCTATCCGACTGCTGCCAGAAGATCGCTCCCAACACCCAAGCTGCTTCAGATAATCTTAAGTGTTGGGTAACACATTTTTATTGTTCTGTCTGCACTGAAATTATTTAAGGGGGAAGTGTAGGGTTGTTACACTTCCACTTAAGCTTGTATTCGAATCACTCTAGCGGGAGTTTACCGGTAGAGAATTTTAGTGGATTGCCCACAGGAAAGGTTCAAGGAGCCTGTGCCTTCGAGTAGGTGTTGCCGAAGGCTCCGAACGAAGTAAAACTCATCGCTTATTTTTTATTGTTTTTCGCTTTCGTGTTTCGTTTTAATTCTTCCGCCGTGCACGTTTTTCAAAGCATCGTACGATTTTCTATCGACTCTGATTTTAAAACTAAAGTTTTAAATGTCATGTGATTCACCCCCCCTCTCACGTGCATCGGTCCTAGTGGTATCAGAGCACTGGTACGCTCTGAATCGGTGCAACCACCGTATGAGCCGGGGGAGATCCAGTTTTTCGCATTTTGTGATTTTTGTTGCACAATCTAAATTAGGTATTGTTGCTTAAATTTAGATCTTTTTCTTTTGTTCATTCAGTTTTACTCGAATTTGGTGCAACACCATTTCGAGTTGCTCTTCTCTTATTCCTTTTTTTTCGTACCATACCACTAATTCAAGACTTAGTCTTGGAACGAGTTTTGTTATTTTTTTTTTGTAAATCACAGATGGCCTAGAGTGAAGGTTACAGCACTGCTCATCCTCCACTCTTCAATGGGGAAGATTTCCCCTACTGGAAGCGGAGAATGAAAGTGTACCTCAAAACCGATATGGATCAATGGTTCACGGTGCAAACTGGCTTCGAACCACCAATGGACGAGGGAAATAAGGCGCCACTAAAGCCCGATAGATGGAACCTGGAAATGAAGAAAAAATCTCAGATCGAGTTCAAAGCGCAAAACACCCTCCAATGCGGACTAACCAAAGAAGAGCTGAACAGAATCGGACCAACCGAATCAGCAAAAGAACTTTGGGATAAACTAATTGAATTGCATGAAGGCACTACGATGCAAAGGTAACAAAAAGGGATTTGCTTTTAAATAAATTGTTTAATATGAAAATGCAGGAAGGAGAATCTGCAAGTCAACTTCATGCTCGGATCAAGGACATACTAAATGGACTCCACCTGATTGGGCATAAACAAGAAAATAGAGACAATATAAGGTATGCACTAAATGCCTTTCCTAGAAATTCATTATGGGCATCCGTTGTAGATGCTTATAAAATTTCTAGGAATCTTTCTAAAATAAATTTAGATGAACTGTTTTGTGAATTAGAGTTGCATGAACAAACTAACGCCAAGGCCGAGAAAGGGTTTGCTTTGTTTGCAGATTCTTCAAGAAATGTCAAGTCGAAGAAGAATATTCAAGAAGAATCCGAAGAAGAACCAGAGTCAGACTCAGACGATGAGGAGCATATAGTAAACTTGGTAAGAAAAGTCTTTGCCAAAAAGAAGAACAAGTTTTCAAAAAGAGACCTCCAAAAGATAATGAAGCCCATCAGCAATGAAGGTAAAAGCAAAATGACCTGCTTCAGCTGCAACAGAAAAGGGCACTTCAAACATGAATGCCCCTATAAAAAGGAGGACCAACCCAAGAAGAACAAGAAGAAGAAGGCTTTATAAGCCACCTGAGACGAGAGCTCGGACGACTTCGACAATGAACCACCAAAAAATTCAAGTTACCTCCCGCTAATGGCAACTGGACCTGGATCGGACTCGGAGAGCGACGAAGATTCCGAATACAAGTCGAGCAAAGAGATCGGACTCTTTTCGGATAGCTCGACTGAGGTATACTTAGATTCAATTAATAAATAGTTTTTAAAGATTATCTCTGTTTTAAATAAAAATTTGTTTGCATCTGAATCTAGGAATGACCAGCTCCTTAAGGAAAATCAAGACCTTAAGGAGCAATTAATTAATACCAAAACCTTAACTGAATCAACTCAAAATGAAAGAACAATTGAACTTGAAAATGATAACTCCACCCTAAAGGGTGAAGCTCAAAACCTAAGGACTTACTAACAACTTTTACAACCCGGTCCAAGAATCTTGATCTTATTCTTGGATCTCAAAAGGGCGTGTACAATAAATCTGGGATAGGATATAAATCAGGATCGACCCAAAAATCCTTTATCTCATTTGTCCACCCACGTGAAAACCGGCGAAAAGCGTGGGTCCTGAAAGCTTACCTAACAAAGCAAGTAGGGCAAAACCAATACTATGTCCCCAAGAAGGACATTCATTACATTGACCCTAAACACCCTACCTATAATTTAGGGGGAGGCACCAAATTAGTTGGCACCTCAAAGTCACCCTTTACCTGTCTGGGTACCTAGGACTAGTTTCAAAAGTTAGTCTGACACTTGACCTACTCAGTACCAGGGTAGGGCGAGCTGATAGTACGTTAGGGAAGCTGATCTAAGGAGTCAGGTAGGGGAAGGCGTCCTTTATTTGGTCTTCTTAGCCCAGTGGAACTAGCCGAAGCTACCCTGCCACATCCTAGACTAGTTAGACCAAGGAGTTTCAATAGGTAGGTTAAAAGTACAACTTCCTTAAACGGTTTTGCCTAGACAGTGGTTGTTGATCCAATAAGGCTTCGGCCAAAGAAGACCTCTGTGCCTCGCCACGGCCTGGAAACTAATTATGGAAGTATACTTTTAAACTGCTTCTTGTCAAACCTGAATCTAACAGAGGTCAGATTAACTTTTATAAAACAAACTCAAACTTATCTCACACAAATCACAGGATCCCTTTGATTGACAACTTAGATCAAGTGAGATGAATAAGGACAACTAAATTCAAAATTCAAAATTTCAAATTCCATAAGTCCTTTTTAAGTTGTTTAAAATTCAAAATTTTCAATTCCATAAATCTTTTAAATTCCTTAACTTTTTCAAAATTTCAAGTCTTCAAATTTCTTAAGGTTTTTCAAAATTCAAATTCTCTTAAGCGTTTTAAAAATTCAAACTTTTAAACTTCTTAAGTTTTTTTTGGGGGTTCAAATTTCTTAAGTTTCTTTAAATCATTCCTTTAACTCATTCAAAACTTAAAATAAATTCTAAAAAATCTCCTACCTAACTGTAGGAAAACAAGTGGATTATCGACAGTGGGTGCTCCAGACACATGACTGGGGATCCCACCAAGTTTACAAAACTCAAGTACAAAAGTCTAGGGACCGTTCCGTTTGGAAACAACGGTAAACTTAAGGTAATTGGCCTAGGTAACATTGAACTTGAGTTTGATTTTATAATTAAAAATGTCTTACTTGTTGAAAACTTTCACTTCAATTTACTAAGTATCAGCTAATTGTGTGACATTGGGTATAAGGTTAGGTTCTTGTCCAATGAATGTCTGATCAAACACACTGACAACCCAAACATCACACTTAGAGGACATAGACACAATAACATCTATGAAATTAGATTAACCCGTCCCCTAGCAAATTGTCTTTTAACACATAAGGATGAGACTTGGCTCTGGCATAAGAGACTTTCACACACTCACTTCAGAAAATTACCTAAACTAAATGGTTTAGTTAGAGGCCTACCAAAGTTACCTAACTCTGAGACAACCTTATGTAATGCTTGTCAACAAGGGAAACAAACTAGATCAACTCACAAACCAACTAATCAAACTCAAACTAAATCAATTCTTGAATTAATTCACCTAGACCTATTTGACTCACATGAGGTAAAATCAATTAGTAGGAATCTATACTGTTTAGTAATTATAGATGACTATTCAAGATTCACCTGGGTAAAATTCTTAAAAAATAAAGATGAAACGTTTGATATATTTGCTCAATTTTGCAAATTAACAGAAAATGAAAAAGGGGTTAAAATTATAAGACTTAGGAGCGATAATGGTGGAGAATTCATAATCAAAAATTTAATCAATTCTGTTTAGAAAATGGCTGCCACCACGAATTCTCCTGCCCTAAAACACCTCAACAAAATGGAATTGTAGAAAGAAAAAATAGAACACTACAAGAAGCAACTAGAACAATGCTTAATGAATACAACTTACCTAAATACCTTTGGGCTGAGGCTGTCAGTACAGCCTGTTATGTACAAAACAGAATAACTATAAATAAAAATCTAGGAAAAACATCTTTTGAAATCTATTATAACAAACAACCTAATATTAAGTATTTTAAAGTATTTGGATGTAAAGTGTATATATTAAATACTAGAGAACACTTAGGAAAGTTTACATCTAAGGTTGAGGAAGGTATCTTTGTAGGTTATTCCCTTACCAGTAGAGCCTATCGAGTTTATAACAAAACTACCCTAAGAATTGAAGAAACTACAAATGTAAAATTTGATGAAAAATCTAACCCAAATAACTCTGATCAAACTACCTACTAACCAATTGATTTTGTTAGGTCCAGTACTGACCCAGATGAAAGCCCAATTAAGGACCAAGACCATGATCTGACTGAACCTTCACCTAACCAAACCAGAACCATTCGAGTTAGCTCATCCCACCCTATTGATCAAATCATAGGTGATCCAGAACTAAGGGTTCAAACTAGGTCAGCCTTTAGAAACCTTAGCCAGATTGCTTTAATTTCCAAAATTGAACCAAAATCAGTAGAAGAGTCTTTACTTGACCCTGATTGGATCATAGCTATGCAAGAGGAGTTAGCCCAATTTGAACGTAGTCAAGTCTGGGATTTAGTACCCTTACCTAAAGACAAAAAGTTTATTGAAACCAAATGGGTCTTTAGGAATAAACTTAACGAACAAGGTGAAACAGTCAGGAATAAGACTAGTTTAATAGCTAAAGGGTTTAGCCAAGTAGAAGGACTTGATTATGATGAAACCTATGCCCCTGTAGCTAGACTTGAGTCTATTAGGATGCTTTTAAGTTATGCAGCCCATAAAGGATTCAAATTGTATCAAATGGATGTTAAGTCATCCTTCCTAAATAGCCTAATTAAGGAAGAGATTTATGTAGGACAACCCCCTGGTTTTGAAAGCTTAGAACACCCTGACTATGTCTTTAAACTTAAAAAAAGCCCTATATGGACTTAAGCAAGCCCCTAGGGCCTGGTATGAAAGACTGTCTAACCACTTAGTATTTAAAGGTTTTAACCAAGGCAAAATTGACCCAACACTATTTGTTAAAACCTTAAAAACTGATATTTTTATAGCCCAAGTATATGTAGATGATATAATATTTGGCTCAACTAACTCAAATATTTTGCAAGATTTTATAACGGTAATGGAAAATGAATTTGAAATGAGTTTAGTAGGCCAATTAACTTTCTTTTTAGGGCTACAAATAAAACAGACTAGTGAGGGTACTTTTGTCTATCAACAAAAATACACTAAAGAACTACTTAGAAAATTTGGAATTGATAGTGCAAAAGAAATTAAAACACCTATGGCTACCAATCAAACTGTAGATAGTGACCCAAATGGCAAAACTGTTGACCTTAAATATTATAGGAGTGCTATAGGTAGCTTACTTTACCTGACTGCAAGTCTGCTAGGTATCAAACATGTGCTAAAGAGTCACATCTAACCCTAGTTAAAAGAATATTTAGGTACCTTAAAGGGACAGAAAGTTTAGGAATTTGATATCCTAGAACAACCCAATTTGAACTTATTGGATTTTCTGACTCAGATTATGCTGGCTGTAAATTAGATAGAAAAAGTACCAGTGGTGTATGCCAACTTCTAGGGCCCTCACTAGTTAGTTGGTTCAGTAGAAAATAGCACTGTGCTGCCCTATCCACCACTGAAGCTGAGTACATAGCCATGGGTGAGTATGTAGCCCAATTACTTTGGATGATGCATACGTTAAAAGACTTTAACTTAGATTTTAAGAAAGTCAAAATCTTTATAGATAATCTAAATTCAATTAATCTAACCAAAACCCCAGTCCACCACTCTAAGACCAAACATATAGAAATTAAACATAATTTTGTCAGAGATCATGTTAATAAAGGAGAAATTGAACTTAACCATCTTGAATCTAAGGCTAACCTAGCTGATATATTTACTAAACCACTCCCTGAATCTGAATTTAGTAACTTAAGAAGGTTAATAGGAATGTGTGTTATAGACTAGAACTGACCTGATCACACTTACTTCTTTTGAACAATCAGCTCACATATTCTGTTTGACCATTAGCTTAATTACTTTGATTCTTGGTTTAATTGGCTTAATTTTAGTATTTCAAACTTGCATTTAAAAAAAATTGGTGGACTTAGCCTAAGTTTGACCCCTAAAACTGCATGAACCTATAGATTTAGGTAGCCACATCTCACAAAACACATTAAGGATAACTTGTTTGTGCTTGCAAAACATAGAACGGTTGTGAGATGCATAGGACTTTGCCTGGACTTTAGAATGCTTAAGTCTGTGCATCGCAGTAAGTCTGGGCGTAAAATACCCACATTACAGTGATCAAGTCAAGTAGTCGTGAATTAAAATCTGAGCTAGACATTATTACTTGATTTGACTAACCCAGTGAACACTACTATCATCTAGATAGTTAGCTAGTAACTAAGGTTAGACACCTAAAAAGGGCTAAAATTCTTACTTGGTTCAAGGGGAGCATGAGTTAAAATCTTTCGTTTTTTGTGCTCTTTCGAATATGTTAGAAAATAAATTATTTTTGAAAATGTTGGTTCACCTATCCTTAAAATCATTGTTCACCTATCCTAAAAATGCGTGCTAAGAATTTTTTTCTTCCCCAAATACTTAAAGTATTTTTTTTGGCTGGAATATTACTTGAATGCGTGTTTTATTTCTGATGCTTGCGTACATATTATTCTTTGTTTTGATGAATGCCAAAGGGGGAGTGTTTAAGGGTTAAGCTAGAAAATTAAAAATTCCTGATCTTAGAGCATGTCATTTGCATATTCTTTTTTGGACTCATTGCTTTGTCTGGTGTTTTCCAACTTTAACCCAGGTTGTCATTGCATCAAAAAGGGGGAGATTGTTGGTGCAATTTGCACTAATAGTTAAACTTAAGTTTTGATGAATGACAAATAGGTTAAAGTTAGGCTTGCTTTTGGTTTTGACCTCTTTACTAAGTGTGTAGGGTTGAAAGATTTAGGACCTGACACCAGGCTGAAGTCCAGGGTGGTTGAGTCCTGGTGGGAAGTCCAGTTGGGTTCGTGAGGCGTGACAACTGGCTGAAGGCCAAGTTGGTTGAAACTTGGCAAAAAGACCAGGGTGGTTGAACCCTGGCGGGAAGACCTGGTGGGTTAAGAAGTTGAGTAGAGTTACACGAGGTAAGTAAGGTAAGTCACTGGAGGAGCAAACCAGTGAGGACGGGTCCTATTTTAGGACTGTAGGCACGGTCCAACTTAGGCCCATTTTGGTGACCTCGGTTGAGTCCTGGTTAGATCCTTATCTAGGTTTGGACGGGGTCTAATTAACTCTAAAAGCATTCTTATCTTAGTCCATTGCATTAACTCTATTTTACAGGTTTTATTTGATATGTGAACTAATTAGATTTTGTAGGTAAATTTTATAAAATTATTCCTCATCTAAAGCCTCGGTGGAGGATAAACTCTCATTTAAATTATTCGTATTTCTTATTTTATTTGAGAATAAAATTATAAATTATTCCTCATCTAAAGCCTCGGTGGAGGATAAACTCTCATTTAAATTATTCATATTTCTTATTTTATTTGAGATGATAAAATATTATTCTGTACGAGAGTTTAAACTTTAAATTATTTTTTTTAAATTTAAGTGGAGCAAAGGATAGAAACATTATCTTCTTTGAATTATTCCAAAAAATAGCTTGCTAACTTTATTTAAATTATTTTTTATTTAAGTGGAGCAAAGGATAGAAACGTTATCTTCTTTGGATTATTCCAAAGAATAGCTTGCTAACTTTATTTAAATTATTTTTTCAATGGAGCATTCTTATTTTAATTTAAGTGGAGCATTCTTATCTTAATTTAAGTGGAGCATTTTTAATTAACTCTAAATGCATTCTTATCTTAATTTAATTAGCTATTTTTAAATTATTTAAGAATAGCTTGCTGATGGATAAAGTTTGGGCTGAGAAGATCATGCATCGGATTGAATATTGGCAGCTCGAGGCACTATAAAAAGAAGCAAGCGAGCCCTCTAAAGACATATTTTTTTTAAGTCTGGTTCAAGCTTTGGCGCTCTCTGGCTTCCACGCTCCTCTGCTGCGGTTTGTGCTTTGACTCGACGCTGTCCGACTGCTGCCGAAAAATTGCTCCCAACACCCAAGCTGCATCAGATAATCTTAAGTGTTGGGTAACACATTTTTATTTGTTCTGTCTGCACTGAAATTATTTAAGGGGGAAGTGTAGGGTTGTTACACTTCCGCTTAATCTTGTATTCGAATCGCTCTATCGGGAGTTTACTGGTAGAGAATTTTAGTGGATTGCCCACAGAAAAGGCTCAAGGAGCCTGGGCCTTCGAGTAGGAGTCGCCGAAGGCTCCGAACGAAGTAAAACTCATCGCTTATTTTTTATTGTTTTTCGCTTTCGTGTTTCGTTTTAATTCTTCCGCCGTGCACCTTTTTCAAAGCATCGTACGATTTTCTATCGACTCTGATTTTAAATGGAAAGTTTTAAAAGTCACGTGATTCACCCCCCCCTCTCACGTGCATCGGTCCTACAAATGCTACGAAGGTGGCAGCAATTGTAGTGAGAGACATTTATTTATCTTTTGATAGGAATAAAGTTTTGGTTTTGAGAGATTGCTTATATGTACCCTCTTTTAGAACGAACTTGGTATCAGTTTCTAAATTAATAAAGGATGGATATTCTATTACTTTTAATAACAGAGTTGTTATAAAGAGAAATAAAGAGATTATCTGTTCGGGTACTATGATTAGCAATTTGTACACTCCAGAACCAAAAACTCCCACGATGCAAATAGAGGCGAATAGCACATCATCTAACCAAAATAAGAGAAAGGAACCTTCTAAAATAAACCAGACATATCTTTGTCTCCTTAGGCTTTGTAATATTAACCTTAGTAGGATTCAGAGGTTGATAGACGATGGGCCCTTGGGTTCATTGGTGGTGGAAGACTTCCCGACCTGTGAGTCTTGCTTGGAAGGTAAGATGACCAAGAGGTCATTCAAGGCTAAGGGGTATAGGGCCAAAGATGTGTTAGAACTGGTTCATTCTGATTTATGTGGTCCTATGTCCATCCAGGCTAGAGGGGGCTTTGAATACTTCGTCACTTTTATAGACGTTTATTCAAGGTATGGATACATTTACCTGATGTGCTGCAAGTCTGAATGCTTTGATAAGTTCAAAGAATTCAAGGCTGATGTGGAGAAACGTCAAGGTAAAAGTATCAAGACACTATGATCAGATCGTGGTGGCGAGTATCTCTTAGGAGAGTTTAGGACCTATTTGTCAGCGGTTGGGATTCAATCCCAATTATCTGCACCCGACACACTGATGGACCCAAAAGATACGTGTCACGAATGTGGGTCTCAAATTTAGATATTTGTAAAATTGGAAACCCTTTTTGCTAACAAGTATAAAAATGTAGTAAAGGGGCCACAGGTCGTATTTTTCCTAGGGCTAGTTAAGGATGTTTGATTCAAGCTCAAGTTTATGTGTCGTCAAATATTTTGGAGTTTCAAGTAAAAGTTGGTGTTTGGTTTCAATGAGAAATGAAAACGCAATGAAAAGAAAGGAAACTTAACTAAGTGAACTAAATAAGGTAGGTTCAACTAAGGAACTCAACCAATGGGAAACTTAATCAACCAATGCAACTTAGCTGATTTTGGAAAACAAATCTAAATTCAAATGCAAGAGTACACTACGAGTTGTATTTAATCTTGACACCAATCAATACCGAAGCTTAACTTGACACAAATTGTAGTAACTAAAGAAAACTAATATGCAGAAATGAAATTGAAATTCAGGAGCAAGCTGGATATAAAACAGTCTGATTTCAAGCACAATAGCACACTTTAAGATGTGTTTAACTTCAGCTGAATTGAATTCAAAACAAACAGAATTACAAGCAAGCTATTCACCAAACCATTCTGAATTTTCTTACTTGATACAAACTTGCAAGAAATGGAAACTAATGTGCCGAAAAGAGAACTGAAACTTGCAGAAACGATAAACTGACAATTCAGAAAAACAACTAATAAACTCAGCTTGGAAAGGTAAGCTACCAGTGAAGTGATACGCAAGACTGAAGGAAGAAATTCAGAAACAGAGTGCAGATCAATTCAGAAACATCTAAGGCAGAAATAAATGTGCAGGAATGCATAAACTGTGTGCAGAAATGCAGAAACAATTCAAATGCAGTACAAACAAACAAGGCAAGCTGAATTCGAGTGCGCCATCTAATGTTTAGACAAGATGTAGAAGATCTAAGGTTCGCTTGACACAAACTTCAGAAGCTACAAACTGAGAATTTCAGAAATAAGCTGATACGCAACCCTTGAAACCAATACGCAAGCTAGCTGAGCAAGAATGCAAAATTAAAACTAAATGCCAAACAAGCTTTAGATCAAATGCATTAGCAACCTAAATGTTGTCTCTAATTTCAGGAATTAAAACTAGGCACAAACTAAATTCGAAGTAAACCACAAAATTCAGAAACTGAAGTTGATACGCAAGAAAGAAACTGATATGGAGAAACAGAACTGATACGCGAGAACTGAAGTATGAAACAAACTGAAATTAAACGTAATTGCTCACTAACAAGCAATCTATCTAATTAACTTGCAGAACTGAACCTAATGAATTCAGAAACGATTCAATAAAACTGAGTTTAATAGATTCAAAGTGTAGAAACTGTAAAAGAATTGTAGAAATCGAATCTACTGCTAAGAACAGAAAATTCACTAAGAATTTAAGCCTCGATCCCTTCCTTAGCTCAAGATCTTCTTGCCATCACACAAGAGTGAGCCAAGAACCCCCTAGCTCAACAGATCGCTGGAAAATTCGACTCCACTGTCGATTTAGCTCGAACTCTGCTCAAATCTGAAGCATCCATCCGATCTCCTCGATCTCGATGTGTTGGATTGCGATGATGGCTTGGGGATGATCAGAGCACTCCAGAGGACGCTCCGGCTAGCTCAGATGGATGAAATCGGCACATAAACGAGATCCAAGCGATTGAATGGCAGAGCTAATGAAACCCTCAATCAGCTCTGTTCTTGGGCGAATTGAAGCTAGAATCTTCACAGAAACTTCATCCCGACGATCTAGATCTTGATCCAATGTTGAAATCGAAGCGGTCGCGCGATCCAATGAAAAGAATTGAAGAAAAGCAGTGAAAAATTGTGAAGAACTGGAAGACTGGCGAATACGCGACAAGCTGATCGGAAGAGAAGAGATCGTTTATATAGTTTAGAAATGGACGATCCAGATTATCTTGACTCCATCCAACGGCTGGATTTCTTCAGATCTGAACCAAAACTTCCAGATATTGATCAAGTGTCAGGATCTGCCTCTCAGTAGCTCGGATCTTCCAGATTTGCAACGGATGGCTCAGATCTACCTGATCTTTGAATGGACGGTCTAGATCCTCCTGAGCTTGATCCAACGGCTGAATGATCTCTGATTTGGATGAAAATTCCAGATCTTGACCTGAGTGCTGCTTGATTAGCGTTAACCCTAACTCGGATTGCATCAAAAGTTCTCAGATGCTCAGATCTAGCCGTTTTTGAATCGGACGACCCATATTAGTCGGATGCTTGATCACTCGATCTAGGTCTACTTCTGACTCAAGTTCGACCTAGCATGACCTAGGTCCATGATCCTTCCAAGCCTATAAAAATAAATTCACAATTTAGTGCCAAAATATTTCCAATGTATGAAGATTTACAATAAAGCCTAAAATAGAATAAATTCACAAAACCTAGGATAAATTCAATATTAAGCAAGTAAAATATGGGTCAAACATGGATTTTAGAATCTGAAATGATCAACAAAATAGTACTTATCAACTCCCCCACACTTAAGCTTGAGCGTCTCGCGAAAACTACTAAATATGTATCCCTTAGATTTTTTTCGAAACATAGTTAGAAGCAAGTGAAAAGAAATTACCTAAGGTTGTCAATTCTCAAAAATCTAAGCTCTATGGATTAGTATCTCGTCCTTAAATCAACAACTTAGCATTTTCATCCTTCATGATTCATTGAGATGAATTTAACTCACTAAACCTTTCAAGGGAAGTTTTGGTGGCTCTCTCTTTGAGTTCTAAGTTTATGATGAAAGTGGAGCTCACTCAAACACACATGCTTTTTGCACTACCATAGGCTCGCTTGTTATCTACTCTCCACCATTATTCATGATTCGGATCCACATCTACAAAAGTTTATTCAAAAGTTAAAGACATATGAAATGGTAAGAATGAAGTAAGAATTAAGAAAATAGAAAAAATTGATGAAGTGGAAGACTTGGATGCTCTAGAATATTTCTAATGCACTTTGCCCTCTTTATAGTCCTCTATTGAAGTAAAAAGTGTGGTGAAGTAAGACTTTGGCATTGCCCTTGATTCGGATGAAGTAAACCTTATTGATTTCAATGTGCCAATTTGCTTTTGCGTGCCACTTGTCTTTTTTTCTTTTTTTTTTCTTCTGCTCTCAAATTTTCTAATGGAGTCAAACTTCATTTGGAACACTTCGAACCAGAGTTTATATCAGAAAAACTTGAGACATCAAATAACAATTAGGGAATCACTCTTGATACACATCCTCTTCAAGTTGGCATACTTCTATCATTTTTTTTTCTGTTCAAATTCAGCTCCACGGCAATTAATTTCAGACCTTGCAATTCTCTGATTTCTCAAAGCAATTAGCATCTAAGTAATGGAGAGTTTAAATGCTTCACTTGAGAATTTCTGCTCAACACTGCATTTTTTTTCTTTTTAACCATGGCACTGCACTTTTCCTCAATAGCACTGCACTGCTGATCTCATTCAGTAGTTTGAAATCTGCTCCCAAGAGGTTGAGTTCAATTAAAAACCATTCTGTAAGTTCTGTTTAAATTTAGCAATGCATTACTGACTTTTCAACCCCAAATTCAGTTTGAGATTGATACTAAACTGTGCCAAAATTGCTTGTATGGAGACACAACCTTAGTCCTAGCATTCCAACTGATTTTTTCCTGTTCTATTTCTATTTGGAGAACTTCCAATGGAAAGGCTGCTTCACTTGGAACCACTGCGGACCAGAACTTGTACCCAAACTTGGCACATGAATTTCTTTCCAACTCTTTCCTTTTAGTTCCCAAAATTCAGCTTCCTTTTTCTCTGTTTTTTTCCTTCTTCACAACTGCATTCTTCAGCTCTTTTTCTTTGTTCTGTTTATAGGCTGTCAACTCCTACCATTTGTGTCAGATTCCGCAACTTCAAGAAAAACTAAGCTTCAAGTCAAACTGTCTCAGATTCCAAGCTTTTTCCATTTAATGTGCTTGATACTTTGCTTGATACTCACTGTTTTATTCAGTTGCCAGCAACCCTTGCACTGGTTTCATATCTGTACAGCTGCAATTCAGCTTCTCACAAAATGTTTCTGATTTTTATAGCAAAGTACAACTGCAGTCCAAAACATCTCTGAACAAAACATGCTACACAGAATTTTTTTTTCTTTCTTTTGCACCGAATTTTCATTTGTGTGCCATTTGGACTTTAAAGTATAATAAGGAATCTAGATGCCTCAATTGTTTTCCTCCTTAACTACTTCATCCCACTTGTTCTTGATACCAAACTCAATTCAACTTGGCACCTTTTTGATTCAACCGCAAAGATTGTTTCTTTTTTTTCCTTTGAAATTAAATGCATCTTTGATACAAAATAGTTTCAAAACACTAGCCACCTCCCCCACACTTGATCTTTTGTCCGTCTCGGGCAAAGTAGCATCAAGAAACATCCCAAACAAACAAGTCCATAGAAAAGTATGGTTAAGAGTAGGAAGTATGGAAAGGACAATAGAATAAACTTGATATTTGCCAAAAATTGATATGGAAAGGAAAACAAATTGATTAGCCTCTATAGATGTGATCCAATTATAGAAATATGATTTTGAAAGAACCTAAGCAAGTTCTAGAGTACAATCACATATGTGCGTCAAAAAAATAAGGCTAATTCTCACTAGGTACAACTAATTCATCTCAAGTCATCAATTAAGAATCCATAGCCAAGTAGTACTCAAGCATCCAAGATTTCATCCATTAGCTTAAACCTAAAGTTTTAACAACCAAATTTAATTTATTTTCAAAGACTCTAAAATGATATGAAGACAACCTAGAGGGATACATTTATTCCTACTCATTAAGAAATAACATGGTATTTACAATGACTCCTATTCATTCTACTCACTCACACATTTATTAGCAAGAATTCATTTTAAAAGAAAAATTCTACTTCTAGAAAACATAAAAATGAAACATGTAATGAATGAAAATGCAAGAAAGAACAAACTCCCTTTATTTCTGGCGGTCGGAGTCTATCAAGAAATAACCTCCATCGTGGCAGTGGGGGAGTATGGGTAGTTGAGAGAGCATTCTTTATGTGATCTATGTCATGGTGCATGGCTCCCCCACACTTGAATTTCACAGAAAAATGTTTAGGTGGTCGTAGACGATTAAGGTACAACGTCCATTTTATAAGTGGAGTACTATGCGTCAAAGCAAATTCAACTCCTCCCTCTTGATGCTTCTTGAAAATCTTTCCAGGAGGTTGGAGACTGTTTAGATGGAGAATCCACTCCAGAAGTCTTCGGAACCCTACAAAACCATATAATACCTCTCTCATGCGTGTAGGGTAAGATAGAAGTGTAATACCATCAATCTCTACATAGAATGTATCCAAAAATGCATCACATCCAATTAAATCAATTTTTGGTACCTCAATGAATCTTTCACAATTAATTTCCACCAAAGGTATATCAAGAAACTTACCACCACCAATGAAATCTATTTTGGATACTTTAATGGAATTTTCACAATTATTTTCCACCAAGGATGTATCAAGCAATGTGTTACAACCAATGAAATCAATTTTTGGTACCTCTATTAGTTTTTCACCATCCATTTCTAAATAAGATGTATCAAGACATGTATCACAACCAATAAAATCAATTTTAGGTACCTCAATGGAATTTTCACAAGCAGTTTCTACATAAAGTATATCAAGAAATGTTTCACAGCCAATAAAATCAATCTCGGGTACCTCCATAAATTTTTCACAATCAATTTCAGCATAAGATATATCAAGGGATTCATCACAACAAACAACATCAATTCTAGGCACTTCTAAAAATTTTTCACATTCAAATTCTACACAAGATGTATCCATAAGTGTATCACAAACAATAAAATCAGTTTGAGGTACCTCTATTGATTTTTCCAAAGAAATAAGAGGTATACTTACTTGATCGTGCTGAAGAATACCTGGAGGTTCTACAAGAATAGATGTATCCATAGCTTCCTCCTGGTCAAGTACAGGTTCCATCTCATGCTCAAGTTCTGGTAGACACTCAACTAGAACAGGTGATCCTTGGGTTCTTGCTTCCACCATGCAAGTCCCTACACTTTCTGGCTTATCCTCTGAATCTTCTAATGTATCAGTCAATGATGGTGGTCCCTGGGGCTCTGTGCAATCCCCTACACCTGTAGAATCCTCTCCCATGCATGCTTTCTTAGTGATATCTGCAACAACCATATTAGAAAAATTAGGACCATCAATAGCAATATCATCACAAAATAAAAGATAAGAAGGGTCCTGTAAAGCTTCAGTTTCAAATTCAAGGTTGTCACATGCTTTTCCATCCATCTCCTCCAATGCCTTCACAACTGATGCATCCTCAGCTTCCTCTGAAATCAAATCTCCTCTCACTATGTCAAATGCAACATCATCAGCAATTAACTGTGCCTCGACAGTCTCATCTGGGATGCCCATGCTCATAATAGAGTGATCTTCCCTAGGGTACTTCATGGCATCGAAAATACTAAACTGGACTATTGTGTCCCCCACTTCCATCGAAAGTCTGCCAGTATAAACATCAATTTTTATCCTGGCAGTCTTCAGAAAAGGCCTCCCAAGGATGAGTGGGGATCTATGAGCAAGATATTCCTCCTTCCATGTCTAAAATGTAGAAATCTACAGGGAAAATCAACTCCTTAACTTTTACCAAAACATCTTCAATAACTCCTGCTAGATGGGTCTGGCTTCTGTCAGCTAACTGAATTACCACTCCAGTGGGCTATAGAGGGCCAATGCCAAGCATCTGGAAGACCGATCTGGGCATTACATTGATGGAGGCTCCCAAGTCTAGCATAACGTCATGAAACATAGTCCTCCCTATCTCACATGATACAGTAAAAACTCCAGGGTCTTCACACTTTTGAGTTATGACATGGATGAGTGTTGAAACATTTTTCCCCAAGCTGACCAACTCATTCTCCTTAAGCTTCTTCTTGTGAACACATAAATCTTTCAGGAATTTTGCATATTTAGGAATCTGTTTAATCATGGTCAACGGGAGTACATTAATCTCTACTTTGCTAAATAATTTTACAAGCTCATTGTATTCTTTAGTTTTCTCCTCCTCCACTTGTCTTTTGGCTTGAGTTTTCTGCTGTGGAAAGGGCAAGGGAACCCTCATTTCTTCCTCTTGAACCGAATTTAGAGGGGCTGAATTTTGAGCTGCTGTCTCACTTGATGTAGCTGCTGTGATGTTGGTTTCGGCTCTGATTTCTCCCTCATTTTCCACCAAAATCACAGGATTACTTGATGAAGGAGTTGAACACGGACTAGGGGTGGAACCAACTAATTTTGAAGTGATTTCAGGGCTGATTGGTGCTGAAAATGTAAGTGCTGCCCTTTTTTTAGAAAAATCTATTCTTGGACCATTTTGAGTTGAAGTAACCTTCCCACTCCTCAAAGTAATAGCGCTAACATTTCCCTTTGGATTGGGAGTAGCTTGAGAAAGTAGTTGGCTTGATCCTTGAGCTTGACTTTGATTTATCCCACTAGCCAATTGTCCAATTTGCCTTTCGATGTTTTGTAAGGTGGGATCATTCCTTTGTTGTTGTTGTAAAATTTGTTGAAACATCTCTTCTATCCTCTGTTGTGGCACATTTCCCCCACTAGAACTTCCATAGCCCCCTTGGTTAGCATAGGGCTTTGATTGACCTTGAAATGATGAAGTAGTCGGCTGAAAAATATTACCCTGCTGTGGTTGGAATTGGAGCTGTTGGGGTTGATAGGAGGGCTGAAATTGTTGTTGATAGGGCTGATAATTGGGCTGGAATGCTGGTTGAACTTGCTGAGAATTATAGCCTTGAAAATTCTAAGTTTGAAGTGGGAATGGTTGTGGTGAGGACTGAAATTGAACGGGCTGGAAATTCTGATTCGAGGGCTGGAAATTTTGGTTGTAAGACTGTAAGGGTTGGAAAACTTGCTGGTTTTGAGGTTGGAACATCTGAAATGTTTGAAAACCTTGCTGCCCATGCTGAATTGGCTGGAATTGAGGCTGGAATTGCTGCTGAAATTGCTGCGGTTGCTGGAATGTTGGCTGAAATGGCTGAATTTGGGGCTGGAATTGTTGTTGAGGTTGCTGCGGTTGTTGGAAATTTTGTTGAGGCTGCTGAAATTGTTGTTGTGATGGGTTTTGTTGGTAGAAAGTATTTCCATATTTCAGATTTGGATGATCCCTCCAACCAGGGTTATAAGTAGAGGAGTAGGGGTTATTCCGGGCTTGAAATTGTCCCCTAACCAATGCTGCTATTATCTCATCTTGTTGGAGGTTGGGATATGAATCTGAATTATGTTCTTGACTAGAGCAAATACCACATACCCTCATCACTTGGCTTGATTGTGGAGGTACCGATAAGTTGGAATTTTGGCTTGCATTATTAAGACCCATTTGCTTTATCAATGATGTGAGCTCTACCAGAGAATTCTTAATTTCCTTTTGTTCATTAGAAGCCACCTGGACCTCATTCACTCCTCTGGTGGACAATATTCTGCTTCCAAACTGCTGAGAATTCTCTGCCATGTTCGAAATCAACTCCCTAGCTTGATCTGCTGTTTTGTTAACTAGGGCTCCTCCAGCTGCAACATCTATCATGATCCTATCCATCTGCAATAAACCTCGTAGAAATACTGAATTAGGAGCTGCTCGCTGATCTGGTGTTGTGGGCAACTGGAGCATAGCTTGTTAAATCTCTCCCAGTAGTCATAAAGAGTCTCCCCCACCACTTGCTGTATACCACATATACTCTTTCTGATTATTGCAGTTCTGGAGGCTAGGAAGTATTTTTCTAGAAATGCCTTCTTCATGGAAATCCAGCTAGACACGTGCCCAGTAGGTAAATAGTAGAACCAATCCTTTGCTGCTCCAGTAAGGGAAAATGGAAAAGCCCTCAGCTTGATATCTTCCTCTGAAATACCCTGAGGCTTCATGGTGGAGCAGACAACGTGAAACTCATGCAAGTGTCTGTTGGGGTCCTCTCCAGATAATCCTTGAAATTTAGGTAACAAGTGGATGAGTCCAGATCTAAGCTCAAAATCGCCAGTCAGCTCTGGATAAGCAATGCTGGAATACTGAAAAGTGTCATCTGGTGCTGCAAGTTCTTTCATGGTCTTCTGGTGGTCTGCCATGATAATGCCTGAATGAGTAGGAATAGTCTAAAGAGGAGGAATATCAATAGCCTCTGAAAATATGCCTTGGTTTCTCCTTGCTCTAAAAGTTCTCTCAATTTCAGGGTCAAAGTCCTCCAAATCACCACCTGCTGACCTGGTCATAAAATAAACAAATCGTAGCAAACGTGTATGGAAAAATAAATCAGATAAAGTAAATCACAAGATATAGAGATAAGTGCAAAAATGGATTAAGAAAAATATGAAATAAGCACACAAGCAAAAATCAAACAACTCAACTAGTAGTTCCTCGGCAACGGCGCCAAAAATTTGATGGACCCAAAAGAAACGTGTCACGAATGTGGGTCTCAAATTTAGATATTTGTAAAACTGGAAACCCTTTTTGCTAACAAGTATAAAAATGTAGTAAAGGGGCCACAGGTCGTATTTTTCCTAGGGCTAGTTAAGGATGTTTGATTCAAGCTCGAGTTTATGTGTCGTCAAATATTTTGGGGTTTCAAGTAAAAGTTGGTGTTTGGTTTCAATGAGAAATGAAAACGCAATGAAAAGAAAGGAAACTTAACTAAGTGAAATAAATAAGGTAGGTTCAACTAAGGAACTCAACCAATGGGAAACTTAATCAACCAATGCAACTTAGCTGATTTTGGAAAACAAATCTAAATTCAAATGCAAGAGTACACTACGAGTTGTATTTAATCTTGACACCAATCAATACTGAAGCTTAACTTGACACAAATTGCAGCAACTAAAGAAAACTAATATGCAGAAATGAAATTGAAATTCAGGAGCAAGCTGGATATAAAACAATCTGATTTCAAGCACAATAGCACACTTTAAGATGTGTTTAACTTCAGCTGAATTGAATTCAAAACAAGCAGAATTACAAGCAAGTTATTCACCAAACCATTCTGAATTTTCTTACTTGATACAAACTTGCAAGAAATGGAAACTAATGTGCCGAAAAGAGAACTGAAACTTCCAGAAACGATAAACTGACAATTCAGAAAAACAACTAATAAACTCAGCTTGGAAAGGTAAGCTACCCGTGAAGTGATACGCAAGACTGAAGGAAGAAATTCAGAAATAGAGTGCAGATCAATTCAGAAACATCTAAGGCAGAAATAAATGTGCAGGAATGCAGAAATTGTGTGCAGAAATGCAGAAACAATTCAAATGCAGAACAAACAAACAAGGTAAGATGAATTCGAGTGTGCCATCTAATGTTCAGACAAGATGTAGAAGATCTAAGGTTCGCTTGACACAAACTTCAGAAGCTACAAACTGAGAATATCAGAAATAAGCTGATACGCAACCCTTGAAACCAATACGCAAGCTAGCTGAGTAAGAATGCAGAATTAAAACTAAATGCCAAACAAGCTTTAGATCAAATGCATTAGCACCCTAAATGTTGTCTCTAATTTCAGGAATTAAAACTAGGCACAAACTAAATTCAAAGTAAACCACAAAATTCAGAAACTGAAGTTGATACGTAAGAAAGAAACTGATATGCAGAAACAGAACTGATACGCGAGAACTGAAGTATGAAACAAACTGAAATTAAATATAATTGCTCACTAACAAGCAATCTATCTAATTAACTTACAGAACTGAACCTAATGAATTCAGAAACAATTCAATAAAACTGAGTTTAACAGATTCAAAGTGCAGAAACTGTAAATGAATTGTAGAAATCGAATCTACTGCTAAGAATAGAAAATTCACTAAGAATTTAAGCCTCGATCCCTTCCTTAGCTCAAGATCTTCTGTTGGGACCGGGTGCATGCCGACGCGGCGTATTGTAATTGTTACATAATTACATGCAGTGGAAACAAAAGCATGAATAGTTTCCTAAATTATTCTAACACATATCCTAAGCATGCAATGTGTTCACATAATCGTAATATAAAATTTTTGCAGAAAAGGAAATTACTCTACGAATTACCTTGCGTAACTTGGAAGAAGGGATGAGATCCAACCGTTAGCGTCCCTTGAAAGCTCCGCCTCTATTCGTATCCACACCGAGTATCGTCGGGATGTCTTCGCTAAGCCACGAGTTTCGTGTTCACGAGAACTACTAGATTCTCCGTGAACACGACGAAAACCGAGAGAGTAATCAAATCGAAAGACTCACCACCAAGGTTAGCCGAAGACGAAGATCGTCGCAAGGAAGAACTTCGTTGCCTTGATGCTTCTCCTTGTGCTCACGGCAAGAAGAAAGAAGGAAGGCCTATGGCCGGCCAAGAGAGAGGGAGAGAAGAAGAGGAGAGAGCCCAAGCAATTCTTGGATGGATCATCTTCCATGGCACCCCTTGGGTCCTTTATATAGGGAGAGGTTTCTTAATTCCCAAGCAAACCTCTCTTTGATTATGAAATAATTTCTCAATCAATCCATAATCAAGGCTCTCATGATCAAGCTTCTTCTTCTTGATTATGGAATAATTTCTCAATCAATCCATAATCAAGGCTCTCTTTCTTTTGGCATGATTATATAAAATTTATAAAACAAACCAACCATTGGTTCATTATATAAAATTTTATAAAACAAACCAACCATTGGTTCATTATATAAATTTTATTAAACAAACCAACTCATGGTTCATTATATAAAAATTTATATAAAATTTATATAACCTTTTATAAGATAAACCAACCTTTGGTCTATTTTATAAAACAAACCAAAATAGCCTTATCCTCTTGTGGTGGTGGCCGGCCATGACAAGAAGAGAGGAGGCCCCCTTCCTTGGCCGGCCCATCTAACCCCAATTAGATCAAATCCCTTAATGAATTAAACTTATTTAATTCACACATTAAGTCTTTAAAAGACTTAGCCATTCTATGCTTCCGATGCGTCTGAAATAAATTCAGTTTTGACTATTGTTTGGACTTACCAAAAATAGTCTATCTCGATTAGAGAATCCAATTCTCAACTTGTTTTAAATCCTTCGAATCACTCATTATGTGTGTGACCAAATAGGCTTTCAATTTATGTTGGTCGTCCATAATTAACTAATTAATTATAGAACGATCATGAGTGACACCTAGTAGTACATCATGATCCCCAATTAATTGAAAGATCAACGGTTGACCTCAGAAATGATTCTGAAACCCTTCAGCAGCTATAATGAATTGTGCCCCATTCCCTTTACCATCTTATACCCACTTGGTTCAGGACATGGTCTATGTGTGTCAGTCCCCACTAGGCTGACTACGTCACACCTAGCCCAAGTAATGTTTCCTCATCCTATGGATTCTAATTACTCTCATGTATTTAAGAGATTCATACTCTGAACATGTCATGCTCTGGCCAGAGGCTTCGAGTAACAATCCGACGATATGCCTCGGGTATACATCTCCTCGCAAGGAGTGGTGAATCCTTTGTAGGCTGTTCAAACATCTTTGGACACTTCGGCTTATACCCAATCATCCTGGGTCCACACCTCCTTGGAGATGCTTGCTTAAGATGTCAAAGTATAAGTCTCCATGACCAAGATGACTTGAACACCGTAAGTCAAAGGAACACCGCACTTAAGCTGCAGTAAGAACTTCACTGATATATCTATATGTAGACTACCATATGAAGTTTTACAGCTAGTCACTCCAATGAACTAGTTCCCTTAACTAGCATTCATGTTTATCTCCGGACATCTCAATGTCACCAGCCAGTGAGACTCAGCTGATTAGAAAATAACCCATGCTAGTCTCAACAGAATTGATAGTGTCCGTATTTATCAATTCATCGACTAGGGACAATTTCAATACTTCACAATTACACATGTAGAGATAATCACTAGTTGTGAATTCATCACAAATTCTCTCATGCTATGAATTGTATTGCGGACATTCAGTAAATGAGCTTAAGATCTTAATCAAATAATCATGTATACTCAAATAGTGAATATTTATTTATTAAAATAAATGATTACAATCATAAGGCGATTACCTTAGGACACTTCTCTCATATCATTAACATCTTCTTGCCGTGTCACAAGATTGAGCCAAGAACCCCCTAGCTCAACAGATCGCTGGAAAATTCGACTCCACTGTCGATTTAGCTCGAACTCTGCTCAAATCTGAAGCATCCATCTGATCTCCTCGATATCGATGTGTTGGATTGCGATGATGGCTTGGGGATGATCACAGCACTCCAGAGGACCCTCCGGCTAGCTCAGATGGATGAAATCGGCACATAAACGAGATCCAAGCGATCGAATGGCAGAGCTAATGAAACTCTCAATCAGCTCTGTTCTTGGGCGAATTGGAGCTAGAATCTTCACAGAAACTTCATCCCGACGATCTAGATCTTGATCCAATGTTGAAATCGAAGCGGTCGCACGATCCAATGAAAAGAATTGAAGTAAAGCAGTGAAAAATTGTGAAGAACTGGAAGACTGGCGAATACGCGACAAGCTGATCGGAAGAGAAGAGACTGTTTATATAGTTTAGAAATGGACGATCCAGATTATCTTGACTCCATCCAACGGCTGGATTTCTTCAGATCTGAACCAAAACTTCCAGATGTTGATCAAGTGTCAGGATCTGCCTCTCAGTAGCTCGGATCTTCCAGATTTGCAACGGATGGCTCAGATCTACCTGATCTTTGAATGGACGGTCTAGATCCTCCTGAGCTTGATCCAACAGCTAAATGATCTCTGATTTGGATGAAATTCTAGATTTTGACCTGAGTGCTTGATTAGCTTTAACCCTAGCTCGGATTGCATCAAAAGTTCTCAGATGCTCAGATTTAGCCGTTTTTGAATCGGACGGCCCATATTAGTCGGATGCTTGATCACTCGATCTGGGTCCACTTCTGACTCAAGTTCGACCCAGCATGACCTAGGTCCATCATCCTTCCAAGCCGATAAAAATAAATTCACAATTTAGTGCCAAAATATTTCCAATGTATCAAGATTTACAATAAAGCCCAAAATAGAATAAATTCACAAAACCTAGGATAAATTCAATATTAAGCAAGTAAAATATGGGTCAAACATGGATTTTAGAATCTGAACTGATCAACAAAATAGTACTTATCACACACCCCAGTAGAACGGTGTAGCAAAAAGAAGGAATAAGACTCTAATGGAAATGGTTAGGTCAATGATGAGCTTCTCTGAGTTGTCAGATTCATTCTGGGGATATGCTCTGGATACGGCAGCATATATTCTGAACATGGCACCATCTAAGTCAGTCCCATCTACTCCCATAGAATTTTGGACTGGGCAAAAGCCTAGTCTAGGACATATTCAGATTTGGGGTAGTCCAGCACATGTGCTGAAAGGAGATACTGATAAGTTGGAATCTCGAACAGAAGTACGCTTGTTCGTAGGCTATCCTAAAGGGACGAAGGGTGATATGTTCTATAGTCATGAGGATCAGAAGGTAATCGTTAGCATGAATGCCAGATTCTTAGAGGAAGACTATGTGATGAACCACAATCCCAAGAGTAGACTAGTTCTTGAAGAATTAAGAGGAGACGTTCCGACCTTAGTACCAACTGTACAAGAGGATACACCACAAGTCGCTGCACCGCGTGTCATAGAAGATGCACAGGTGGTACCTCGTCATAGTGGGAGGGTTGTCAGACAACCTGAAAGGTTCATGTTTTTGGGAGAGTCTTCGGACTTGCTCTCTGGTGAACATGAACCGGATCCCTGGACCTATGACGAGGCCCTCCAAGATAAGGATGCGGATTCTTGGCAAAGGGCAATGAATTTCGAGATAGAATCTATGGATTCTAATCACGGCTGGGAGCTAGTAGAACCACCCAATGGTGTAAAAGCCATTGGATGCACATGGATCTACAAGAGAAAGAGAGGATCAGACGGGATGGTTGAGACCTTCAAATCTAGGCTTGTTGCGAAAGGGAATGTTAGAAAGAGGGCATCGATTATGAGGAGACCTTTTCGCCGGTAGCCATGCGTAAGTCTATATGGATTCACTTATCTATCGCTGCTCATATGGACTATGAGGTATGGCAGATGGACGTCAAGATAGCTTTCCTTAACGGAAGTCTTGAGGAGACCATCTACATGAAGCAACTAGAAGGGTTCATTGAGAAGGACAAAGAGCATCTAGTATGTAAGCTTAATCGATCCATTTATGGATTGAAGCAAGCTTCGGATCTTGGAACATCCGCTTTGATGAAGTAATCCAGTCATATGGATTTATTCAAAGCCCAGATGAATCATGTGTATATAAGAGATGTGACGAAAACGTAGTGGTATTTCTTATACTCTACGTTGATGACATTTTGTTAATTGGCAACAATGTCAAAGTGTTGTCGGACGTAAGGGTATGGTTGTCTAAACAGTTTAATATGAAGGACTTAGGAGAAGCGGGACACATCCTTGGGATCAAGGTTATAAGAGATCGCTAGAAAAGGATATTGTGCTTATCCCAAGCTTCATATATAGACACTGTCCTGACTCATTTTAGCATGGAAAACTCCAAGAAAGGTTTTCTACCTTTTAGATATGGAGTTCCTCTATCTAAGAAGATGTGTCCAAAAACATCAAAGGAGATAGAGGAAATGAAAGCAGTTCCTTATGCATCGGCTGTAGGAAGCCTCATGTATGCTATGTTGTGCACGAGACCAGATATCTGCTTTGCCGTGGGCATGGTTAGCAGATATTAGAGTAACCCTGGACAGGGACATTGGACTGCGGTAAAGCATATACTGAAATACCTGAGACGGACTAGGGACTATATGCTGGTTTACCGGGTGATCAATTAATCCCTGTGGGTTGCACGGATTCAGATTTCTAGTCAGATAGGGACAAGAGTAAGTCTACCTCAGGGTTTGTGTTTACTTTAGGAGGTGGAGCCATAGTATGGAGGAGTGTCAAGCAGAAATGCGTGGCGGACTCCACCATGGAAACTGAGTATGTGGCAGCCTCAGAGGCAACCAAGGAAGGTGTATGGCTCAGGAACTTCATCATGGACTTGGATGTGATTCCTGATTTGACCAGATCTATCACAATCTATTATGATAACAGTGGTGCAGTTGCAAACTCGAAGGAACCACGAGCCCATAAGGCTAGTAAACACATAGAGCGCAAGTACCACTTGATACAAGAAATCGTAAAGCGAGGAGAAGTAGCTGTCGCGAAGATTGCATCAGTGGACAACCTGGCGGATCCATTCACTAAGGCCCTTCCGGCGAGAGCTTTTGATCGTCATGTGGAGGATATGGGTGTCAGATGTATGGCAGCGAGAGAATAGCAAAGTCTTTGAGTATAAGTGGGAGATTGTTAGATGTATACTAAAAAACTTGTCTTTTTATATATGATCATCAACATTTTGATAGAGAATCACAACAACACAATTACATGTTTAAATTAGTATATAAGTAAACAATCTCTGTAACGACCCGGAAAATTATCTCAATATTTTCTTTAAAATATTGATCATGTCTAGATAGTTTTTTTTTTTGGAACCTAGAGACACTAGAGCGCACTTTAGCCTAGTTATCCATGATTTTCCCATTTAATTTGAGAAACTAAGTACTAATGGGCCTTATATGGGCTTTCCTAATACCATGGTTATTAGTGGATTTTAGGTAGAATGTAATATAAACATAGATGAGATTTAGTTAGGAATATTAGTATGATTATGGGTGAGTCTTAGGGGAAATTTTCGAAAAAAATAAAATAAAATAAAAATAAAATAAAAATAAAGTGCATGCACCAAGGATTGAACCTTGGACCTAGCATACCACCATGCATGTACTAACTAATTCACCTAGTAAGGGAGTGCTATGAGGGAATGAAGTGGATTTTTGTTAAGGCTAAAGGAAGTGAAGAGTCACCATGAGAGGAGGCACCATGTCTCTTCACTTGCCCCTCTTCATTGTGTATAAATGAGAGGAATGGTAACTTAACAATTAAGAAAGTCATTCCCTCTTCTCTTCATCCACCAAGCCTCTCCTCTCCTTCTTCTTCCCTCTCCTAGCCGAAACCCACAAGACCTCTCTCCCTTGGAAAAGTTTCACAAGGGAACTTGATCTTGAAGATCCAAGACCTTCTACAAGGATACAAGGGCTAAGGAGAGGCCTAGGGTCAAGGAGCTTTCTTTTGGCTTCTCCATTCAAGGTGATAATCAAAGACAAACCAAGGTAAGACCCCCCTCACCTGTGGTATGATTGTTCTTTGATGCTTAACAAGATTTAGACTTTTGTTTAAGATTTAAGTTGAGGAAACATGAAGTGAAGCCTCTAGGGTTTCGGCCAAGGTTGATGCTTGGGCTTAGGGATGATGTAAACTCTCTTTTGTGCACTTAAATGCTTTATTATGATATGTAAGACATGGATCATGATGTAGGGAAAGTTTTTGGCACCCTAAAGTTTCCTAGGGTTTCGGTCCATGTCAACCTAGGATGAGGTCTATGTTGGTGCAAGTTGCATCAATGATGTTCTCCTTTATGTGTTTTAATGTTTGACAATGTACTTAAGTCAGTAATATGTTGAACAGACAAAGGGAGCGAAGGAGAAGTAACCTAAGCCTGAGAAAAGTCCTAGTTAAGCTAGGCATGGAAACCCTAAGACCTAGCGAAGGGCTGCTAGGCTCTGGCGAAGGGCTGCCAGAACGAAAAAGACCTAGCGAAGGGCTGCTAGGCTCTGGCGAAGGGTTGCCAGAAAGAAAAGACCTAGCGAAGGGCTGCTAGGCACCTGACGAAGGGCTGTCAGGAAAATAAGTCCTAGCGAAGGGCTGCTAGGCACCTGACGAAGGGTTGTCAGGGGAACAAGTCCTAGCGAAGGGCTGCTGGGCACCTGACGAAGGGCTGTCAGGGAAACAAGACCTAGCGAAGGGCTGCTAGGCACCAAGCGAAGGGATGCTTGGTATCCAAGACCTAGCGAAGGGCGGCTAGGCAAAAGTCCACCCGAAGGACCGAGCGGCAACCGTCTCCTGAAAGGAGTAGGTGAAAGGCGCTTTCTCGGGGGTAAGAGTTTGTGTCGGTTCGACCTAGGATTGCGTGCCAATCCGAAGTCCGAACCAAGTCACTAAGGCTAACATTATATGTATCCATGCTTTGTGTATATGAATCTTGCAGGTATCAAGAACCGGAGACAAAGCAGCTAAAAACAGGCAAAAAGCCTGCTGGAGGCTCTAACCAGGGCGCCCCCAGGTAGTACTAAACAGGCAAAAAGCCTGCTGGAGGCTCTAACCAGGGCGCCCCCAGCAAGGGGGGCGCCCCCAGGTAGTGCTAAACAGGCAGGAAACGTGTGCATGCAGAACAGGTGTCAACCGGGGCGCCCGGAGCGTCCGGGGCGCCCTAATTAGTAGCTATTTTGCTGTTTCGAAGCCAGAACACAGGATAAGCCCTCAAGGGGGCGCCCGGGTCATCTGGGGCTCCCTGGTCAAAGTTCTTATCACCTGCGGCGAGATAGGCGCAAGGATAAGAGTTGACCGAGTCTTCCGGGGCGCCCCCAGCGATCGGGGCGCCCCCAGGAGGCCTATATAAGGGGTCTCGACCCCCTTGCTTGAAACACACTTCCTAACTGCGATTCTATTCATTCCGACCGACGACAACGCGCTAAAGACGAGGCTCTGCGACCGGGAGGCTCCAGGAGGAAGTGCGCGGCACTTCGGAGGTCCAGATCGGCCGAGCTTCACATTTTTGCTTGGTTTGCAATTAATTACAGTATTTATTTTTCTTTATTATTGCTTGTAATATTGCACTGTAAGTCGGGTTTCTCCACCTTCGGAAATTCCGGAAAGGAGACTATTAGTGGACTCAATGCCGAGTACATAGGCCTTGGACGTACTGACGCTGGGGGGTTGGGAACCAAGTAAATAAACCTGTCGTGTCCCCTGTTTTGCTTTCTTTTATTTTATTTTTATGTTTCCGCTGCACTAACGCTCTGAGTCCAGAAGTCTTACGAAATATTTACGAAAGTTTTCACGATCGATATTCACCCCCCCTCTATCGACGGCACCGGTCCTACAGTCTAACCTTTCAAGCATGTTTAATTGTGTTTCCTATGATTTAATGGATCTTTGGATCTTAATGGTGAACGATAGGAAATTTTTCCATATGTTTGTGACCCATTAGGGTTTCGGCCAAGGACAAATAAGAGGGCTAAGAAATAGGGATGACTCCAATTATGGGGTCAAAAGACTTACAATGACATTGTATGAATGTATGGGTTCTTCATTTCCTATGGACCTTGGCATGTTGCTTGAATGATGGGTCTTTTCCCCTATTGAACTTTCGGCCAAGAGTATAAGTTAGGGCTTGGGTTGGGTTAAGTTTCAAAAGAGATTTGTTTATGGGTTACTAAGATGTATGTATATGATTAAGTATGTTGTGGGAACTTGTATGTGACCTAAAACCTAACTTCATTTGTGTTGTGGCGACCCACTAGAGATGGGAGATTTACTACGAGGTCGGCTTGGGAGGCTTACAGGACTGCGCACCAGAGGGAGGATGTAGCGACTGTGATCTGGAGCAGACTCCTCCTCCCCACCATCTCTGTGTTCAATTGGAGGTTCTTTAGGAGACGACTGCCAGTGGACGAGATATTACAGCATCGTGGTATATGCTTAGTGTCCAGATGTCAGTGCTGTGAGGCAGAAGAGTCGTGGGAGCATCTGTTTTATGGGAGCCCGGTGGCAGGGGAAGTTTGGGAATATTTTGGACAGTTATTTGGGATAGGCAGCTGGAGGGTGATGGAGAGTTGGAGAGCAGGCATAGCTTGGAGCAGCACTGGTTCGGTGAGGGAGATCATCCCCCTTTTGATTTGTTGGTTCCTGTGGACGGCCAGGAACGACTCCAAGCACCGGGGCCTGAGGCCAGAGGGACAGAAGATCATCAGACAGATCACACAGTATTTGAGGGTCGGGATGGCATCGGGTATCATCAAGCCCAGACATTGGAGGGGATCTATCTCGGCAGCTCAGGCTATGGTGATCCAGGTGAGGATACAGACATTGCACACGATCTCAGTAGTACACTGGAGGAGGTCTGTTGATGGATGGTTCAAGCTCAACACATATGGTAGTTCTAGAGGGAACCCAGGAGAGTCTTCTTACGGTGCTATTGTTCGAGATCACAGTGGGCAGGTGGTGGTAGCCAGGCAGGGAGTCCTTGGAGAGGGCTCAAATATCAGAGCGGAGCTTATTGCGATACTGAGAGGCTTGGAGTTGTGTGTGGATAGACAGCTTTCCCCGATTTGGCTGGAGTCTGATTCTCTAGTGGCACTGCATATCATCAGGTCGACTGGTATTTCCTGGGAGTTTCGGGAGGAGATCTTACGGATCAGGAGGCTGGTACGACAGTATGGGGTCAGATGCACACACATATATAGAGAGGGGAACGCTGCTGCAGACTTCCTCGCCAACCAGGCGTATCAGCTGGAGGGTGAGAGGGTGATGGAGGGGCAGGAGATTGATGGGCAGTTGCTTGGCATTTACAGGATGGACAGAGTGGGTTTGCCATATATCAGGAGCTCTTGCAAGCCAGGATAGCACGTTTATGGAGGGTGAATAGCTCCACCTTAGAGCTATCTAGCCCGCAGCAAACGGCTGCGGTAAAGGCACTTTAAATCCGTTGATGGCTGTGGCTTTGCCTAAAAGCCAGGTAGGGTGACTAGACCCACCTATGTGTTGGTGCAGATTGCACCCAAGTCAAACCTGTGTTTTGATATTGGCAAAAGGGGTCAAAAGTTAAGGGTTACTTGTTGTTTAACAAGTTTTCTTGAGTGTACAGGAAAAGCCCTAGCGAAGGAATGCTAGGCACTGGCGAAGGACTGCCAGAACGGACAAACCCTAGCAAAGGAATGCTAGGCACTGGCGAAGGACTGCCAGAACGGACAAACCCTAGCGAAGGAATGCTAGGCACTGGCGAAGGGCTGCCAGAAGAAAAGACCTAGCGAAGGGCAGCTAGGCACCAAGCGAAGGGCAGCTTGGCAACTCAAGACCTGGCGAAGGACTGCCGGGCAAAAGTCCAACTGGAGGATCCGGTTGGCACCAGGTAAATTCTCCCGAGAGGAGTAGGTGAGGACGCGTTCCCCTTGAGGGAACATTAGGCGTCGGTTCGACCTAGGGCTCCATTTTGGAGACCAAAGTCAGAACCAAGACAGCTAAGGCTGTATAAAATAATAATATAATTGTTATTTGGACTAACCCTGAATGCAGGATCAAAGGACTGAGTATCTGCAGCTCAGAGAGCCTCAAAGGAGTGAGGCAGAAGCTGAGCAGGGCGCCCCGGACGATCCGGGCGCCCCTAAGGTCAACCCAAGTCTGTAAGAACCTCAACGCGCTTCGCCCCGCTTGTCGCGGGCGCCCCCACTGCCAGCTGCCGAAGCGCATCCCTGCGAAGCCGAGGAGATGAGGCTTTGACCGGTCAATCCGGGCGCCCCAAGCCATCCGGGCGCCCCGGTCAAACCGGATCCCGAGGATAAGGGGATCAGACGGCGACCGAGCAACAACCGGATCTGCTGCCACGTGGGGGGGCGCCCCCGTCGACCAGGGCGCCCCAGGCCCTATATAAAGGGCCCTCGACCTCCTTCTTCAGAGCATCAATTACTGCGACGCTTCCACGCTCTACAGCTTTCATTCAACGCATCCAAACGCTCCGACGACCGCGCTCTGCTCCAGGAACTTCCCGACTCAAGTCCGAAGCGCCGTCGACCTCCCGCTGCACCGAAACTCGAGCCTACCCCGGGAGTTGGTAAATACAGAAGTGTAATCTTTCTTATTGCAATTTGTATTTCTCTTCTGTACTCATTCTAGGCAATATAGAATTGCCCAAAGTAAACGGTCAACGACCGTGGGCCTTGGAGTAGGAGTCGACCCAGGCTCCGAACCAAGTAAAACGACCTTGTTAGCATTGTGTTGCTTTGTCTCTATTTCCGCCGCGCACTTACTCTTTTTATTTAATCCGAACGATTTGCGACATTCACCCCCCCCTCTATCGCATCTCTCGATCCAACAAGTGGTATCAGAGCGGGGAATTCAAACTTGGTGCAACCACCAGTTTGAAAATTTTTCGGATTTCTTTCGTTTTTCTCTCTCAATTTTTTTTAAATTTTCGTTCGAATTTTTCTTTCAAGGTTGGTGCAACACCCCTTGAAATTGTTTTCATTTCTTTTCTTCCCGCACTACTAATCCAAGACCAAGTCTTGGAATATTCTTGTTTTTTTTTGTTGTTTGCTATTTCAGAACAAATGGCCATCCAAGAAGGCTTTAGCACCGCCAGACCTCCACTTTTCAGTGGAGAAGACTTTCCTTACTGGAAAAGTCGAATGGAGGTCCACCTGAAAACTCAGGTGGACATGTGGATAATCATCCAGTCTGGACTGATGATTCCCACAAATGCTGAAGGCGTACCACAAAACTACTCAGAGTGGGACACTGCCCTTAAACGCAAGATTGAAGCTGACGCCAAAGCAACTCAGACCCTTCAATGCGGACTGACAAAAGAGGAGCTGAACCGCGTAGGCCCATTCAACAGTGCCAAGGAGCTATGGGCTAAACTGATCGAGCTCCACGAAGGAACTTCAGATACGAGGATCAGCAAAAGGGATCTGCTACTGAACAAGCTCTTCACTATCAAAATGGCAGATAACGAGACAGCAGCCCAGCTCCACGCCAGAATCCAGGAACTGATGAACGGTCTTCACGCAATAGGTCACCAGGTTCAAAACCGTGATCTTATAAGGTATGCCCTAAACGCGTTCCCTAGGACCACCTTGTGGGCATCTATGGTAGATGCATACAAGGTCTCTAGGGATCTTTCAAAAATTAAGTTAGATGAGTTATTTTCTGAACTTGAGCTGCATGAACAGACTAACTGCAATTTGGTCGAGAAAAGTATAGCCTTCTTTGCAGGGAAAATAGGAAAGACGACCAAGAAGAAAACTCAAGTTGAACCCGAATCTACCTCAGATTCAGAAACAGAAGATCAAGAAGAAGATCAATCTGAACTGGTCCGGCTAGCTCGAAGCTACTACAAAAAGTTGAAGAACCAAACCAACACACGGAGAACAAGCCGAAGAAAGGACGGACAAGCTGAACCGGCAACTGACAAACAAAAGCCCAACGTAACCTGCTACGAATGCAAGAAGAAGGGCCACTACAAGACTGAATGTCCAAGTCTAAAGGAGTCCAAAAAGACCAGAAAGAAGAAGGCACTCCAAGCAACCTGGGACGAGTCTTCCTCAGAAGAAGAAGAAGAAGCACCCCAGTCCAATCTTCTAGCCCTGACCGCTTCGGATCAAATCGAGACTGACTCAGACTCGGACCGGGACGACGGCAAGCTGACATTCTCCGACGACGGCGAAATAAGGGTAACGGGTTTTTCAAAATTGCAATTGAATTCGCTTATTTCCTATCTATCCCGAGATTTGGCGAAAGCCAAACTCCGAATCGAGTCCCTCCGACAGGAAGTAAAACTCCTGAAAGAGGGAGCTGATTCTAAATCCTTAACTGAGAATATTCAGGAAGGAACCCCTGACCAAGTTGAAAAACTTGAATCAGAGAATTCCTCCCTGAAAACTCAAGTTAAGGACTTAAGAACAGCTTTAGAACGATTCACTTCTGGTTCCAAGAATCTTGATATGATTCTGGGAAAACAGAAGTCTGTTCTAAACCGATCCGGACTTGGCTATAGAACCAAATCTCGGCAAAGATCTTACTTTGCTGTACTGAACCAGTCAAGACCTAAGGTTCAGGCATGGGTGCCAAAACTGTGCATAACTAAACCAACTGGTTCAAATCAATTTTGGATCCCCAAGGACAAGATTCACATCTTGCCTAACCCATACAGAGGCTTTAGTCCAGGGGGAGCCAAAATCAAAACAATTTTTATAATTAGATAATTTTTTTTAATTGATTGATTGTTTGTTTATTTAATTTTTTTTGCAAATTGCCATGCTTAGATTAAAGGAATACTTAGATTTAAGGACTAAATTACTTGAAACTTGAAAACATAGTATTGGGAGGAGGTGAGATGATAGTACGTTGGGGAAACCAACTCTAATAAGATCAAGTCTACTTAGTCTCTTTAGACTGGTGAAACCAGCCGAAGCTACCGATCCAAGACCCAAGCTAGTTAGACCAGAAAATGACTTAATTTAATTTGAAAATGAAATTTCATTAAAAGGCTTTGTCAAGGAAAGGGTGGATGATCCCATAAGGCTACAGCCAAAGAAGGCCTAGTGCCTCGCCAAGACCTGGAAGCCAATTTCTGAAATTCAAATTCAAATTATCTTTTGTCAAATTCGAATCTAACTCAAAGTTCAAATAATTATAGATTCTAATATGTTTTCAAACCTATCTCTTTTTCGAAAATCACTTAATCTATTTTTCAAAATTTCTAAACTTATTTGTTTAAAAATCTGTTTTCAAAAATAAAGAACTTTTTCGAAAATAAATTGAAATTCCTTTTCAAAACTAATTTCTACTCTCAAACATGTCTCACAAAAACCTTAAGGTTAACGTGTTTGAAAACCCTAGACTGGGGTGAGACAGACTAGGAAGTGAAACTCAATTTAAGCTATCCCTAACTCAAATTGGATCCAAATCATCAAAAATTCTTTATGTGTAGGAACATAAAGATTTGGACCAATGGATGTTAGATAGCGGGTGCTCCAGACATATGACTGGGGACAAATTGAAGTTCACCAAACTCAAGTTCAAAAACCTGGGCTCAGTGGCATTTGGTAACAATGCTACACTCAAGGTAATTGGGTCAGGTAATATTGAACTTAAATCCAATTTCATTATTAAGAAAGTACTATTGGTGGAAAACTTCAATTTTAACTTACTTAGCATAAGTCAGTTATATGACTCTGGTTATTTAGTTACTTTCAACAATTCTAATTGCCTGATTAGAAATGCACAAGACTCAGAAATCATGCTTAAGGGCACTAGGAAAAACAATGTATACACTATAAATCTTCCCCTTATACCCAAATCTATGTTAACACAGTTATAACAATCAAAACTCTGGCATAGGAGATTAGGTCATACCAATCTAAGAACTATTTCAAAAATTACCCAACTTGGCTTAGTCAAAGGTGTCCCCAAAATTAAGAATAATGAAAACCTAATATGTGAATCCTGTAATCAAGGCAAACAAACCAAGTCTAGTCACAAATTGATCCAATCTGATCAAACCCAAACCACACTTGAGCTCCTACACCTTGACCTATTTGATTCACATGGAGCCAAGTCACTAAGTGGAAACCGATACTGCTTAGTGATAATTGATGACTACTCTAGGTTCACCTGGGTCAGGTTTCTCAAGACCAAAGATGAAACCCTGAACCTATTTAACAACTTTTGTAAATTGATTGAAAATCAAAATGATACCAAAATCAAAAGACTTAGGTCTGACCACGGGGGAGAATTCGAGAATCAATGATTCGAAGAATTCTGCAAAGTAAATGGATATAAACACGAATTTTCGTGTCCTAGAACCCCCCAACAAAATGGCATAGTAGAAAGGAAAAATAGAACCCTACAGGAAGCTGCTAGGGCTATGCTCAATGAATTTGACCTACCTAACCACTATTGGGCAGAAGCAATTAGCACAGCTTGCTATATCCAAAATAGGATTCTGCTTAATAAAAGGTTAAATAAAACACCCTATGAACTTTACTACCATAGACTTCCAAACCTACACTATCTTAGAGTCTTTGGATGCAAAGTCCATATTCTTAATACCAAAGACTATCTTGGAAAATTTCAATCCAAGTCAAACCCAGGTATCTTTTTAGGGTACTCTACAACAAGTAGAGCTTATAGAGTCTACAACAATATAACTAAGAAAATTGAAGAAACAACCAACTTAATATTTGATGAAGAAACTAACCCAAAATCTGATAATTCTGACTTAGCTTCATCAAATACTGATCAAGAAGATAACTCTGAAACTCTAACTAAACCCTTTAATGACTTAACAATTGAACCAACTTCTGAATTAGTTGAACCAACCAATGAACCCAGAATTGAACCTATTGGACCCACTGGACCTGAAGCTGAGCCAAGTACTAGAAAAACCAAGAAACCCAGACTCAGTCACCCAACTGACCAAATTGAAGGTGATCCAACCTTAGGAGTCAGAACTAAAGCTTCCTATAGAAATCTTAGTCAAATAGCCATGATTTCAAAGATTGAACCTAAGACTATTGAAGAAGCCCTACCTGATCCTGACTGGATCTTAGCCATGCAAGAAGAGTTAGCCCAATTTAAGAGAAACCAAGTCTGGGAGTTAGTACCTAAACCTAAGGGCAAATCCGTAATTGACACTAAGTGGGTATTTAGGAATAAGTTAAACGACCAAGGTGAAATAACCCGAAATAAAGCCCGCTTAGTAGCTAAGGGATTCAGTCAAGTAGAAGGGTTGGATTATGATGAAACCTATGCCCCTGTAGCTAGACTTGAGTCTATTAGGATGTTACTAGCCTTTGCATCCCATAAAGGATTCAAATTATACCAAATGGATGTAAAGTCAGCCTTCTTGAATGGGCTCATTAAGGAAGAAGTCTATGTAGGACAACCCCCAGGATTTGAGGATATAGAAAAACCAGATTATGTCTATAAACTTAGCAAAGCACTTTATGGACTAAAACAAGCACCTAGGGCCTGGTATGAAAGACTATCCAACTACTTGATTTCTAAAGAATTCAAACAAGGTCAAATTGACCCAACCTTGTTTGTTAAAATTTTAGAAAAGGATATATTTATTGCCCAAATTTACGTAGACGATATAATATTTGGATCAACTAATTCTAAATTTCTAAAAGAATTTGTAACAATAATGGAAAATGAGTTTGAAATGAGTTTAGTTGGGGAACTCAATTTCTTCTTAGGGTTACAAATCAAACAAACTAAGGATGGAAATTATGTACATCAATCTAAATATGCTAAAGAACTAATTAAGAAATTTAAAATGGATAACTCTAAAAGCATAAGTACTCCAATGGCCACAAATGTAAAAATAGATAGTGACCCTGATGGTAAACCAGTAGACTTAAAATTATACAGAAGTATGATAGGAAGTCTACTGTACCTTACAGCCAGCAGACCTGATATACTTTTCTCAGTAGGAATGTGTGCTAGGTACCAAACATGTGCTAAGGAAACTCACTTAGCAGCCCTAAAAAGAGTTTTAAGATATATTAAGGGCACCCTAAATGTAGGGATTTGGTACCCTAGAACTTCATCCTTTAAGTTATCAAGATACTCTGATTCTGACTATGCTGGTTGTAAATTAGATAGAAAAAGTACAAGTGGAAGCTGCCAACTCTTAGGAAACAGCTTAGTAAGTTGGTGCAGTAGAAAGCAACACTGTGTTGCGTTATCCACAACTGAAGCTGAATATATAGCCCTAGGAGAATGTGTAGCTCAACTCTTATGGATGATGCACACTCTTAAAGACTTTCAGCTAGACTACAATCAGACCCAAGTCAATATTGATAATATTAGCTCAATCAACTTAACCAAAAACCCAATTCAACATTCTAGAACCAAACACATAGAAGTAAAACATCACTTTGTAAGAGATCACGTAGCTAGGGGTGAAATAGTCCTTAAGCATGTAGACTCCAAGTCCAACCTAGCTGACATATTCACTAAACCCTTACCTGAGTCTGAGTTCAGCTCACTAAGAAGGCAGTTAGGATTATGCTTAGTAGAATAGAATCATCTGGTTTTTGCTTTAACTTTAAAATGTTTTAAATTGATTTTAAAATGGTGTTTATTTTAAAAGTTTGTCTAACTTAATCTTAAAAATTTTACTTTGGTTTTAAAATTTTTTTCTTTAACTTAGTTTTATTTCAAAAACTACCCCCTTCAAAACTAGGGTTTTCTTCGAAATGGACTTAGCCTAGGCTCTAACCCTAGAATTGCATGCACCTATAGATCTAGAAGCCAGCATCTCACAAGCACCTTAGGGTACTTTGAGTGATAACCTAGAAAGGGTTGAGATGCTTAGGTCTTTGCCTTAACTCAAGATGCTTTAAGTCAGTGCATCTGCAGAAGTTGGGGCACTAAATACAAACTGAACAGCAATCAGGTTAAGTGTCAAGTTTAGACAAATCTAACTTGAACAGTTCACTTAACTTGACTAACCCTAGCAAAAGCTATTGTTTATAACAGTTAGTAAGTAGCTAATTGGGTTAGACAGGTCCCTAAAGATTTAACCAGACTTAGGTTCCAGTTTGATTCAGTACAGCAAAATGATTTAATTATTGCAAATATTTTTCTGCGTTTTTTTTGATATATGTCAAAGGGGGAGAGTTGGAAAGGAAAGAGGGAACCCAAAAAGTTTTTTTCAAATTTTTTCCTTTATTCAAAAAGTTTAACCTCAAAGTTAGAAATTCAAAGCTTAAATTTATCCTGTAAAAATTTCTAACTCTGAATTATTTCTAAGCTTAATTTTTTTTGCTTAAAATTTCTAACTCTGAAGTGTTATTAATTTTTGCTCAAATTATTCTTTGAAATTTTTTTTCTAAGTCTGAAAATCTTTCTAAAGTCTGAAAATTTTCTAAGTCTGAAATTTTTCCAAAACTGAAAATTTTCTAAGTCTGAAGTTTTTCCAAAACTGAAAATTTTCTAAGTCTAAAATTTTTCCAAAACTGAAAATTTTCTAAGTCTGAAGTTTTTCCAAAACTGAAAATTTTCCAAAGTCTGAAATGTTTCTAAAACTGAAAATTTGTCTAAAGTTTTCTAAGTCTTCCAAACTTAGAACATCTTTTCGAAAAACTTAGCAGATTTCCCAACTTATTATCAAAACATGAAATCTTCTAAGTACTTAACTCACATCACCTATTTTTGAAAAACCTAGGGGGAGATTTCTTTCAGGGGGAGGGAATCTAACTTAGGATTTCAATTTCAGCATTTTTTCCTTAACTTTTTTAACTAGGTTGCCATATATCAAAAAGGGGGAGATTGTTGGTGCAGATTGCACCCAAGTCAAACCTGTGTTTTGATATTGGCAAAAGGGGTCAAAAGTTAAGGGTTACTTGTTGTTTAACAAGTTTTCTTGAGTGTACAGGAAAAGCCCTAGCGAAGGAATGCTAGGCACTGGCGAAGGACTGCCAGAACGGACAAACCCTAGCGAAGGAATGCTAGGCACTGGCGAAGGGCTGCCAGAAGAAAAGACCTAGCGAAGGGCAGCTAGGCATCAAGCGAAGGGCAGCTTGGCAACTCAAGACCTGGCGAAGGACTGCCGGGCAAAAGTCCAACTGGAGGATCCGGTTGACACCAGGTAAATTCTCCCGAGAGGAGTAGGTGAGGACGCGTTCCCCTTGAGGGAACATTAGGCGTCGGTTCGACCTAGGGCTCCATTTTGGAGACCAAAAACAGAACCAAGACAGCTAAGGCTGTATAAAATAATAATATAATTGTTATTTGGACTAACCCTGGATGCAGGATCAAAGGACTGAGTATCTGCAGCTCAGAGAGCCTCAAAGGAGTGAGGCAGAAGCTGAGCAGGGCGCCCCGGACGATCCGGGCGCCCCCAAGGTCAACCCAAGTCTGTAAGAACCTCAACGCGCTTCGCCCCGCTTGTCGCGGGCGCCCCGCGTGTCGCGGGCGCCCCCACTGCCAGCTGCCGAAGCGCATCCCTGCGAAGCCGAGGAGATGAGGCTTTGACCGGTCAATCCGGGCGCCCCGAGCCATCCGGGCGCCCCGGTCAAACTGGATCCCGAGGATAAGGGGATCAGACGGCGACCGAGCAACAACCGGATCTGCTGCCACGTGGGGGGGCGCCCCCATCGACCAGGGCGCCCCAGGCCCTATATAAAGGGCCCTCGACCTCCTTCTTCAGAGCATCAATTACTGCGACGCTTCCACGCTCTACAGCTTTCATTCAACGCATCCAAACGCTCCGACGACCGCGCTCTGCTCTAGGAACTTCCCGACTCAAGTCCGAAGCGCCGTCGACCTCCCGCTGCACCGAAACTCGAGCCTACCCCGGGAGTTGGTAAATACAGAAGTGTAATCTTTCTTATTGCAATTTGTATTTCTCTTCTGTACTCATTCTACGCATTATAGAATTGCCCAAAGTAAACGGTCAACGACCGTGGGCCTTGGAGTAGGAGTCGACCCAGGCTCCGAACCAAGTAAAATGACCTTGTTAGCATTGTGTTGCTTTGTCTCTATTTCCGCCGCGCACTTACTCTTTTTATTTAATCCGAACGATTTGCGACATTCACCCCCCCCCCTCTATCGCATCTCTCGATCCAACACTATGGTCTAGCTAGCCCGCAGCAAACGGCTGTGGTAAAGGCATCCTAAATCCGTTGATAGCTGTGGCTTTGCTAAAAAGCCAAATAGGGTGAGTAGGTCCACCATTGGCTTACCTAGTCCGTAGCAAACGGCTGCGGTAAGGACACACAAAATCCGTTGATGGCTGGTCACTTGCCAAAAGTGAACATCGGGTGTGATGGAGGACTTTCTGGGAGCGGAGCAGGAAAGGACAATGGTGTTATCTCAATGTTGTCTTGGATGGCGATTCATGGATTTTGGGTTGGACGGTCTTGGATTGGAGAGTATTTTCATTCGGCTGCACATAAATTGACTTTGACTTCTGACTTTGGGCAATTGTTGATCTCTAAGATTTGCAAGGATTTGGAACGGGGGATAGAGTACTCTGATTCTTGTGTTTTAACTCCCACATTAATGCGCCAAGTCAGGGGGGATTCTCAAGGTGGAGGTATTTTTATTTGAAACTGCATACTTATTTGGCTGAAACTGATGGTTTATATCTGTCTCTGGAGTTTTTATACTGACAATGCAGTTTATAGTGCCTGTTTGGCTGGGCATGATACTCTTTTGGCACGCAGCTGGTTTCTTCGATGAATTGTTTTCCTAGGTTGGCATGGACTGCTTGTTCCGCAGTGTGCCAAACCCGTGCCAAAGCCAAATGGGCCAATGCATCTCCTGGCTGAAACTTTGCTATAAATTTATTGATTTGCTTGACTACAAGAATTGAGAACCATAGAAGAGATAAAGAATGTCCACATGGCTTGGTTATACAGAGAAGGGATACAGGTGGATTTATAGAAGATTTTCAATGATCTGTGTCAGTAGCTGACCGTGCCAAATGCGTGCCAAATGTTCAAAAGCTGGTATTATTCGAGAGAGTTGGTTTTAGCTGTAAAGAGAGGGGTGATTTGCAGATTATCTGAAGCTTGTGGCCTTCGTTGGTTGACTAGCTGAACATTTGCAGCCTTGATCAGTGGCCTTTGGAGAGAAGGGGTGCCAATATGACATAAGTGTGGCTGTGTTCTTTGAATAGGGTTTTTGATACAGGCAGTTCTGATATACAAATGACTGAAATCAGTGTGAGGTATCTGAAGTGGATCTGCTGCTGTGGCTGGCATGAAGTCGGTGGGCGTGCCAGGTGGGTGCTAGCAGGACAGATATGCGCACGAATGGAGATTTAATTCGTGTAGTTGGATGCATAAACAGGGTTGACAATATTGATGCCAGTGTTCAGCCGGGGAGATATGTGCCAAAGGTGCCAAATTCAGTATCAATAATAGTCTTGATGCTGGTAATATAGTGAAGCTCTTTTCCTATTCGTGTTTGGCTGTTTTGAGGGATTTCTGGTGGAGTAATATGAAAGAATTTAATGGTATCAAAGTATGAAGAGGATCACTGGTGGCGGCTATTTATTGGCGTGCCAACTGATCCTGCTGCGTGCCAACTGATCCTGCTGCGTGCCAAACGTGCCAACGGAACTTTGCGGTCCGATCTTCTGATTTCTACAGACCAGCTTGTTTGGATGTGCAGAATCTGATACTGCAAGGCCTGAGGGGACTTATGTGGAGAATGCTTGGAGGTTTTCAGTGAAATGGTAGCTAAATAGGGTGTTTTACTTGTTTGGTGGCAATCATATGGAACCCTAAAGCAATTTTAGAGAGACATAACTTTTTACTCAGGATGAATTACGGGGCCTATGACCTATCAAATTGAAGATAATTCTGAGATCTACATGTCACATTCAGGGTTGCAGTCATAAAAATGACGTTTAATGTCCCAAAAAGGGATCCGAATGACTTTGGCAATCTTCAAAAGGTCATAACTTTCTGCTGGGAACTCGGAATCAAGCTCTGTCAGTTGGCACGGTCTCAAAATTTCGAGCTCTACGTGTCTTACCGAGGGGGTTTACCCCCCCCCCCCCCCCCCCGGCGTAACCGCCATTGTTGGGGCCAAATTCCATCGTTTTGACCCCTTTCGGAGACCCCGAAGATTTTACATATTTTTTATATTTTCATATTTTTAGAATTTTCATACAGTTACATAGTAACATAACCAAGTGCAGTTTGGGAAAGTAATGACCTTCAGAAAATCAAGGAATTGCACTGAATTCCAGGAAGATATGGAAGCATTGGGGTCTGATAAGTGCGATAGGGGTAGATCTGACAAGGAAAATTTGGCTGCTTGGCTATCTTGAAACTGCCAGAAAACATGGAGCTGTTGATTGGAGAATCACGGGGATCTGATCTATTATGTTTATGTGAAAATTTGGACTGATAGGCTACCAAAAGATTGGACTGATAGGCTATCAAGTTCTCAGCAGACTGATACGGAACAGTAAATAACTGAATTTTCGGCCGAACCTGTTTGTTTTTGTTTCACTGATGTCAAATCTCAAGTCAAGACTAACAAGTATTGCCACAAGCATGCTGTACTCTGAAGGGGCCATTTTGCAGAAATCAATCAGAAGAAGATGTATGAAGCTGAGGCAGTTCATGCTACCAAAGGTGCCAAAAGAGTTATGGACTGTCGGGTGCAGCTGAGGAGCGTGCCAAGCCCCAAGGAGGCGGAGTGGCTGATGTTCTTTGCTGGATTCTCTGCCTTCTGCTGTGCTACTGAAGGTGAATCTGATGGCTTGGATGCGGTTTTGCTGAAGATCGGCAATAAAGCTGCAGTTTGAAGTTCTACTGAAAATCAGAAAATCAAAGTGTGAACTGATCCAGATATATGAAATGCACTGAATGGTTTGTAGCTGCAAGGTGAAGGGGTGGAGGTGTATGTAGTCTCCTGATGCGTGCCAAATGTGCCAAAGTGCAAGATGGTCGATCTGCTGGTGGAATCCGATCTCGATTGTCTGAATATGACTTGGCCAAGTGCAAGGGATTGGATTGGTGGATCAGAATTCTATGAACGGCAGAGAAGACTTGAGACTGCATCAGCTTGGTGAAGCCAGTTTTGCAATGGGATTTCTGATTGTTGATTTATTGTGATATAAAAGTTATTCCAAGCTGGTTGCGAGTTTCAATGAGTAATCAGTGAACTGATACTGAGTCTTGCAGAAGAAGGCCAGATATGTTGTGTGCCAAACGTGCCAAAAATGGCTGTCAAATGCAGTGGGTTAGAGAAAGAAGTAACTTTAGTGGTGGCTGGTATTTCAGTTATGGAGGAATGGGATTGCGGCTACTGGTGGCAGGTTACTGGGATTTCAGAGTTTGTGCCAAAGATGTGGCTCATGGAGATAATATGAGACATGCAGGGGGAGAAAGGGGAGTGTCTGCAGCCGTGTCACTTGGAGGGGCATGCAAAATTGCAGGGTCGAGAATGGATTTGATGATGATTTCAGATGAGCTGCGAAGTTGAAGAGATGGGGCTGAGATGTTGGTCTGATATCTGCTGTTAGATACTGTCAGATTGGGCTTCACCGTGCCAAATGTGCCAAGAAAGGATGTGCATTCAGTGAAGGTTGCAGAGTGTGCAGTAAGGTTAGGTGCAGTCAGTGAAGGTGGCACCAGGCCAAAGGGCAGCTTGTGGTGGGAGCTTCTGCATTAAAGGGGATTAGTGCGTGCCAAAGGTCTCAAAAAGCAGTGCTGCTGTCAAGCTGCAGTGTAACCTTGTCCAATGAAAGGTCATACATTGATGTTTTCGATTGTTGTTGGATTTCCGGGCGTTGCAGGTTTTATGGCTGCGGAGGTATTGTGCTATGAGGTGTTCAAGTGCCATTCTACTATTGTTTGAGTTTGCTGCTTCGAAATGGAATTTGGAGGACTTGGAAAGGGGATCCTGTGAAGGTGTTAGCAGGAAGTGTCTGAAGATTGATATGTCTAGACTTCTGATATGGTGCTATGGATGGATAGGGACAGAGATGGTTTTCAGATGGAGGATTTCAAAGCAATTCTAGGCTCCAAAGGATTGGATGGTTCAATTGGGCTGAGGCACGAGATGTTGATAAACATTGATGTGCAGTGACAAGTAATAAAATATGGCTACTATTTGTACAGGATTACAAATAAAAGGAGGCAGTTGAAGGCTAATTGGAAGCAAAAGGAATGGGATGCGGCAAGAGCTTGATTCTAACATTAGATGTGAATTGAGTAAAACCGACCGATAATTGTATAGATTCATATAGACAGTCGGTGTTATAGTTTACTTTACTTTACCTGTAAATCATTTAGGGATGCTGTAATTCTATATTAGAAGGTCAGGTTTCCCCCTTCTAATATAGACTTTCTTTTCAGGAATAAGATATTCTATTACTTAAAAAAAAAAAAAAACCTAACTTCATGTAAAATGTGTCCTGACCTTATATATTAGGTCATGTGCTATGATGATTCACAAATATTTAGACCACGTGCCATGAACCTAGGGAAATGTATCATGTATGAAAAGATCTAGGCATGTCTTCCTAGGTACCATGACCATGCATGCTTTATGAATGATATGTATGTATGTCATGTTTTATGAATGATATGTATGTATGCCATGTTTTATGAACAATATGTATGTAAGCCATGTTTTATGAATGATAAGTATGAATGTCATGCTTTATGAACGATATGTACGTATGTCATGTTTAAGAATGAAGATGATGAATGAAAATGATAACCATGGCCCTAAGACAAAATGATGTAAGCATGACATACCATATGAATGAAGATAATGAATGATGACGAATGTTCATGCCTTTAAGGCATCATGATGTTAAGTATGAATGATGAAACGTTAAGTATGTCTATGTCATGCTAAGGGATGGACATCTTAAGAACGCCCCGGTTCTGGACTACCGAAGCTGTCCACGGTTCTGGAACTACCGCAGCTGTTCCTAATCCTATGTCAAGTTTCATGAAACAATATTTTGTTCATGCCATGAATGTTCTATGAATGATGAAGCATGTTAAGTCATTTACTTTTAAGAATGGGCTTGTACCGGACCGAAGTAAGGGTCCAAGGGATGGGCACCTTAAGAACGCCTCGGTTCTGGACTACCGAAGCTGTCCACGGTTCTGAGACTACCGTAGCTGTCCAACAGGGATGGACACCTTAAGAACGCCCCGGTTTTTGGAACTACCGTAGCTGTTCCTACCCTAGTAGGTCGGGGATCGCTACCTCATATTTACTTAGGGATGCGTGCTTATGATGTATGTATGTGGTACAAGCCGGGGACCCCAATGATGTTATGATTATGTTTAAGTATTTAAAAATATGATTTTAAATTAAGCATCCTTATGATATATGCATTTGACGCATGCATTCATCCATGTTAAGCATTATGCCATGATAAGTATGTTTATGCAAAGTATGTTTATGATAAGTATGTTTATACAATGTATGTTTATGATAAGTATGTTTATGCAAAGTATGTCTATGCAAAGTATGTTTATGCAAGTATGTTAATGCAAAGTATGTTTATGCAAATGATTATGTTTATGTTCATGCTAAGTATGATGCCATGATTATATTTATGTTCATGAATGATGCCATGATCGTATTTATGTTTATGATAAGAAGTATGTCATGATAAGTAGGATTTAAGCATTATGTTTATGTTTATGTGACGCATGGATTTTGTGAGTAGGAAAGGGTCTTACTAAGCCCTAGTGCTTATAGTCTTATTGTCTCATACCGCAGATCAAGCAAACAGAGGTTACTAGGTGAAGCAGCAGGAGAGGCCAAAAGTGTGTGTGTGATAGTGACATGGCAGAGGAAAGAGGAACAAGACTCTTCTATTATGTTTTGTGTTTTAAAACGCCTTTTTAGATTCTATGATATACTTATGATAAGTTACTTGCTACTTATGATGCTTATGGATAAAGTACGAAATGTTATGCTTTAATATGCTAAGTTACAATGCTACCATGTTCATGAATGATAAGTTAAGGCATACATATATGTTCAGGTAATAGTTGCATGGTAAAACGCACGTGTAAGAAGGAAAAAAAATTGATTCCGCTGCATTAAGATATTCCTATGCCGTATGTATGTGTATGTATGTTAGCGTAACGCCGTCTCTCTCGCCACACCGTAAGGTGTGGGAAAAAGACGGGCGTTACAGGTTGGTATTAGAGCAGTTTGCCATCTCACTACACATACATCAAGCCTCCTTCCTGCAGCTTCCAAGTAAGTACCTTTATGCATATTTTATAATAGTAAGTACTTTTAGGGTACTGTTCATGGCACAAGCAAGTATAGATGATATGTTATAATCCTAGAATATGCAAGTATGAATGACACCTTATGATAGCAAGTACCTCTAGGATATGGAATATGAACGGTACTTCACCTGATTGTTATGAAATCAAATGCTTTAGAATTTGATATGTGAGTACTGTTGATGAAAGACGTATATTAATTTTTAGCGATGAGCCTAGAGTAAAGAGGGGATAGTGCTTTATTAATGGAGACTTATTAGCTATAGTATTAAGGGAGTAGAGTATTTAGTGTAGGTATTCTAAGAGATTATAGTAGTTATGAAATGAAGACTTAGTGATGTATATCTGTTAGGAGCAAATTAAGGTGTTAAGTTATTTGACTTTTAAACAGATATATATAGTAGTAGCAATGGAGTAATATTCTTGATATAAGAAAGAGAGAGGGTAAGAAATAGATATGCAAAAGAAAGAGTGATAGAGATCAGCGAATAGGACCTTAGCTATAACTCTGTATGAAGGAACTAGATGTTAATGTTATCAAAGGCAAGAATGTAGTAAGAACTCTAGGTCAAGCAAACTTACTAGGTGAAATGATCTAATAAAGTATAGATTTTGGAAAAAGATTGATATAGGAATATTTTATAAATTCTGTTAGAAAATAATTAATAGCTTTATGAAATTTGGTAAAGAAGATATTGGATACTCGTTGCTTAAAAGTAAGGTTATAGAGAAGTAAGATACGGAGATCATAAGAATGTGATTTTTGTGATTAGAGTGGAGGAAGCATGACTAGTAAATGAGAAAAGGTATTTGGATATGTGAAAGAAGACTATGGAAAGATAGAATAAGCGAAAGTAGGGATGACCACGTAATAGAAAAATTTTGTAATGTGGAGAATGTGGTGCATGTATATTGTGCGAGAAGTAATAAGAATATTTCCGGAGTTAGGAAATGGTGATCCGAGTCTTCAGAGAACCAAGCAGAGGAGATCCTAGAAGGAAAGGGCGATGGTTTTCATATCGCCAACGGGGGAGTACTCTACCTTAGGGATCGTCTATGTATCCCTAATGATCCGGAGCTGCGGAGAGAAATATTAATAGAAGCTCACGGAACTCCTTATTCGATGCATCCAGGATCCACCAAAATGTATCAAGACCTGAAGGAGAAATTTTGGTGGTCCGGTATGAAGAGAGATGTGGCTCGGCATGTTAGTACTTGCCTGACTTGCCAACGAGTGAAAGCAGAACACCAACGACCCGGAGGAGTTCTGCAGCCACTTCCAATTCCGGAATGGAAATGGGAAGACATCTCTATGGACTTTATTTCAGGACTTCCCAGGACTACAAACGGATATGATGCAATTTAGGTAATTGTGGACAGGTTAACGAAGTCCGCTCACTTCCTAGCAGTCAAGATGACTTATTTGATTGAGCAACTGGCTCAATTATATGTTAAGGAGATAATCAGACTTCATGGAGTTCCCAAGACCATCGTCTCAGATAGGGATGGTCGCTTTACTTCACATTTTTGGGAGTGTGTTTAGAAGTCTCTCGGCACTAAACTTCGATTCAGCACCACCTTTCACCCTCAGACTGACGGGCAAACTGAACGAGTGAATCAAGTACTGGAGGACATGTTGCGAGCTTGTGCCTTGGACTTCAAAGGGGCCTAGTGCCGATATCTATGTTTAGCGGAATTCGCTTACAACAATAGCTACCAAGGTACTATTGGAATGACACCTTATGAAGCTTTGTATGGGAGAAGATGCAGGTCTCCGATCTGTTGGTACGGAAGTGGTGAGAAGAAGGAAATGGGGCTCACAACGGATGTCATCGACAGCACCACTCGAGCTATACAGAACATTCGACAACGGATAAAAGCTGCTCAGAGTCGACAGAAGAGTTATGCAGATGTCCGGCGTAGACCACTGGAATTTAATGTGGGAGATTTAGTGTTCCTCAAAGTGGCCCCTATGAAAGGGGAGACGAGATTTGGGAAGAGAGGAAAACTGAGTCCGCGATATGTAGGACCGTACCTAATCCTGAAAAGAGTTGGCAAGGTAGCATATGAACTGGGGCTGCCTCAGGAGATGTTAGCTATTCATAATGTGTTCCATGTGTCAATGCTTAAGAAGTGTATCCCAAATATGGATCAAGTGATCGAGCCACAGACAGTACAAGTTCAGGAGGACTTAAGTTATGAGAGCCGACCTATCCAGATCTTGGATCGGGAAGTCAAGAAGCTAAGGAACAAGGAGGTACCCTTAGTCAAGGTTTTATGGCAGAGTCAACGGTTCGAGGAAGATACCTGGGAACGCGAGGACGAGATGAGACGCAAGTACCCGGAGCTATTCTAAGTTCGAGGACGAACTTTCATGAGGTATGGGGGATTGTAACAACCCGAAAAATTGTCTCAATATTTTCTTTAAAATATTGATCATGTCTAGATAGTTTTTTTTGGAACCTAGAGACACTAGAGCGCACTTTAGCCTAGTTATCCATGATTTTCCCATTTAATTTGAGAAACTAAGTACTAATGGGCCTTATATGGGCTTTCCTAATACCATGGTTATTAGTGGATTTTAGGTAGAATGTAATATAAACATAGATGAGATTTAGTTAGGAATATTAGTATGATTATGGGTGAGTCTTAGGGGAAATTTTCGAAAAAAATAAAATAAAATAAAAACAAAATAAAAATAAAGTGCATGCACCAAGGATTGAACCTTGGACCTAGCATACCACCATGCATGTATTAACCAATTCACCTAGCAAGGGAGTGCTATAAGGGAATGAAGTAGATTTTTGTTAAGGCTAAAGGAAGTGAAGAGTCACCATGAGAGGAGGCACCATGTCTCTTCACTTGCCCCTCTTCATTGTGTATAAATGAGAGGAATAGTTACTTAACAATTAAGATAGTCATTCCCTCTTCTCTTCATCCACCAAGCCTCTCCTCTCCTTCTTCTTCCCTCTCCTAGCCGAAACCCACAAGACCCCTCTCCCTTGGAAAAGTTTCACAAGGGAACTTGATCTTGAAGATCCAAGATCTTCTACAAGGATACAAGGGGAAGGAGAGGCCTAGGGTCAAGGAGCTTTCTTTTGGCTTCTCCATTCTAGGTGATAATCAAAGACAAACCAAGGTAAGACCCCCCTCACCTGTGGTATGATTGTTCTTTGATGCTTAACAAGATTTAGACTTTTGTTTAAGATTTAAGTTGAGGAAACCATGAAGTGAAGCCTCTAGGGTTTCGGCCAAGGTTGATGCTTGGGCTTAGGGATGATGTAAACTCTCTTTTGTGCACTTAAATGCTTTATTATGATATGTAAGACATGGATCATGATGTAGGGAAAGTTTTTGGCACCCTAAAGTTTCCTAGGGTTTCGGCCCATGTCAACCTAGGATGAGGTCTAACCTTTCAAGCATGTTTAATTGTGTTTCCTATGATTTAATGGATCTTAGGATCTTAATGGTGAATGATAGGAAATTTTTCCATATGTTTGTGACCCATTAGGGTTTCGGACAAGGACAAATAAGAGGGCTAGGAAATAGGGATGGCTCCAATTATGGGGTCAAAAGACTTACTATGACATTGTATGAATGTATGGGTTCTTCATTTCCGATGGACCTTGGCATGTTGCTTGAATGATGGGGTCTTTTCCCCTATTGAACTTTTGGCCAAGAGTATAAGTTAGGGCTTGGGTTGGGTTAAGTTTCAAAAGAGACTTGTTTATGGGTTACTAAGATGTATGTATATGATTAAGTATGTTGTGGGAACTTGTATGTGACCTAAAACCTAACTTCATGTAAAATGTGTCCTGACCTTGTATATTAGGTCATGTGCTATGATGATTCACAAATATTTAGACCACGTGCCATGAACCTAGGGAAATGTATCATGTATGAAAAGATCTAGGCATGTCTTCCTAGGTACCATAACCATGCATGCTTTATAAATGATATGTATGTATGCCATGTTTTATGAATGATATGTATGTATGCCATGTTTTATGAACAATATGTATGTAAGCCATGTTTTATGAATGATAAGTATGAATGCCATGCTTTATGAACGATATGTACGTATGCCATGTTTAAGAATGAAGATGATGAACGAAAATGATAACCATGACCCTAAGACAAAATGATGTAAGCATGACATACCTTATGAATGAAGATAATGAATGATGATGAATGTTCATGCCTTTAAGGCATCATGATGTTAAGTATGAATGATGAAACGTTAAGTATGTCTATGTCATGCTAAGGGATGGGCACCTTAAGAACGCCCCGGTTCTGGACTACCGAAGCTGTCCACGGTTCTGGAACTACCGCAGCTGTTCCTAATCCTATGTCAAGTTTCATGAAACAATATTTTGTTTATGCCATGAATGTTCTATGAATGATGAAGCATGTTAAGTAATTTACTTTTAAGAATGGGCTTGTACCAGACCGAAGTAAGGGTCCAAGGGATGGGCACCTTAAGAACGTCTCGGTTCTGGACTACCGAAGCTGTCCACGGTTCTGAGACTACCGTAGCTGTCCAACAGGGATGGACACCTTAAGAACGCCCCGGTTTTTGGAACTACCGTAGCTGTTCCTACCCTAGTAAGTCGGGGCTTGCTACCTCATATTTACTTAGGGATTCGTGCTTATGATGTATGTATGTGGTACAAGCCGGGGACCCCAATGATGTTATGATTATGTTTAAGTATTTAAAAGTATGATTTTAAATTAAGCATCCTTATGATATATGCATTTGACGCATGCATTCATCTATGTTAAGCATTATGCCATGATAAGTATGTTTATGCAAAGTATGTTTATGCAGAGTATGTTTATGATAAGTATGTTTATGCAAAGTATGTTTATGATAAGTATGTTTATGCAAAGTATGTTTATGCAAAGTATGTCTATGCAAAATATGTTTATGCAAAGTATGTTTATGCAAGTATGTTAATGCAAAGTATGTTTATGCAAATGATTATGTTTATGTTCATGCTAAGTATGATGCCATGATTATATTTATGTTCATTCTAAGAATGATGCCATGATCGTATTTATGTTTATGATAAGAAGTATGCCATGATATGTAGGATTTAAGCATTATGTTTATGTTTATGTGTCGCATGGATTTTGTGAGTAGGAAAGGGTCTTACTAAGCCCTAGTGCTTATAGTCTTATTGTCTCATACCGCAGATCAAGCAAACAGAGGTTACTAGGTGAAGCAGCAGGAGGGGCCAAAAGTGTGTGTGTGATAGTGACATGGCAGAGGAAAGAGGAACAAGACTCTTCTATTATGTTTTGTGTTTTAAAACGCCTCTTTAGATTCTATGCTATACTTATGATAAGTTACTTGCTACTTATGATGCTTATGGATAAAGTACGAAATGTTATGCTTTAATATGCTAAGTTACAATGCTACCATGTTCATGAATGATAAGTTAAGGCATACATATATGTTCAGGTAATAGTTGCATGGTAAAACGCACGTGTAAGAAGGAAAAAAAATTGATTCCGCTGCATTAAGATATTCCTATGCCGTATGTATGTGTATGTATGTTAGCATAACGCTGTCTCTCTCGCCACACTGTAAGGTGTGGGAAAAAGACGGGCGTTACAATCTCATACTCTGCATTCTAGATAACATGGTATGTGGTGATGCACAGAAGATCATGTTATCAGTTCCTTGCATAGTATATGTAGAGGTTCACAACCGAGATGGAGTTGGACAAAACCATCAGGATGGTTGTAGTGTAATTAGGTGTGGTTTGTCTTGACCATAGAATTACACTAGTCTGCTTTGTGTACAATGAGCAGGACCAAAATAGAGGTCATCCAATTTGTACTGACTTAATAATTGGATTGGACATCGGATTATTATGGAGTACAATCTCTAAATCCCGATATAATAATGGGCATGTATAGTTAATATTTTATTTCTTTGATTTACCAATGTGCGAGATTTATTCCGCTAAATCGATAGGCCCGGTAAGTTGGAAATAATATTAATTATATGTTATGCCGTTGATTATTGACGGAATCCGTGTCCTGGTGAGTCGGGATGATGATGCCCCTGATGGTGCAAGAAGTACCATATCGATCCTTGTTTTGATATTGGCAAATGATTCAAAGTTAAGTACTATTTGTGCTCTAACAATGTTACTCAAGTGTGTAGGAAAAGTCCTAGGAACACTAGGCACTAAGTTCTGGCCATGGGCTGGGCAACTAAGTCCTGACCGGAAGTTGGGCAATAAGTCCTGGTTCGAGGAATTGGGCATGAAGTCCTGGCAAGGGGTTGAGCACCGAAGACCTGCTCAGAAGGTGGGCACGAAGTCCTGGTCGAGGACTGGGCACGAAGTCCTAGCAAGGGGCTGGGCACCGAAGACCTGCTCGGAAGGTGGGCACGAAGTCTTGGTCGAGGACTGGGCACGAAGACCTAGTCAGGTGGATCGGGCAAAAGCCCAACCGGAGGAGCCGGTTGGCAAAAGGTAAACTCTTCTGAGAGGAGTATGTGAGGATGCGTTCCCCGTCGAGGGAACAGTAGCGTCGGTTCGACCTAGGGTCCATTTGGGAGACTCGAAGTCAGAATCAAGACAGCTACAGCTGTAAAGATAGACTAATATTCTTGTCTTGTTTGTTTTGGAACTAACCTTGGATGCAGGGACCGAAGGAGTGTGTTTCTGCAGCTCAGAACGCCCCAAAGGAGAGGGGCAGGCAGCTGGGCTAGGCGCCCGGGAGGTCCCGAGCGCCCAAGGTCAAAGACAAACAAGCAGAAAGCAAGAATCGCTTCGAAACAACACTGGGCTAGGCGCCCGAGAGGTCCCGGGCGCCCAAGGTCGCCAAAAAGGAGTCGAAGCAAAATCAGCCACGAGCCAACGGACCCAGTCAACCTGGGCGTCCGGGAGGTCCCGGGTGCCCCAGTCAGCTCCTGAGGTCGATTCGGAGGGGATAAGCTCTGACCGAGCTACGGATGAGGTTTCTCCGATCTAAAGGCATGTGTCAGGCGCCCCCAGGAGCACTATAAAAGGGGATCGACCCCAAGGCTTCAAGAACACAACTTTCCAACGCCTCTAAGCTTTTCGTTCAAGCGCTCTACTCCGGCAAACTCTGATCTCGAGAGTCTGCGCCGACGACGACCCTTTGCTCCGAAGTACGATCCACACCGGGCGTCGATAACGAAAAGTGTATTTATTTATTTACTATACTATTCTTGTATTAAATCTGTAAACCTTTGCGCGAATATAGAATTGCCCGCAGTAAACGGTCAAGGACCGTGGGCCTTGGAGTAGGAGCCGACCGCGACTCCAAACCAAGTAAAACTACTTGTGTGTTTTGATTCCGCTGTGTATTTTCTCTTAGTCTTATCCGAAAAGATTTTCACGATATTCACCCCCCCCCCTTCTATCGTGTTTCTCGATCCAACAACCCCCTTGATGAGCTCATAAGATTCATCATGTTAAACCCTGTAGGTGGATTTGATCCGACATGATGATAAGGTTGAGTGGTACTAGTCAAGGAGTTAGAAGTTGATTAATTAAAATTGTCAGTAATTTAAATTAATCGATGGACATTCGATATCTTAAACACGGGAAGGTGGATGTACTCATAATAGGTGGAGCCCATATGAAAATATAGGGGTTGGTGAGGAAATTCAATGGAGATCCTTTAGTGGAATGGATCTTCATTAATGGATAAATTTTAGATCCATTAGCGGGCAAAGACCCAACTCATCCTCATGGTCCCTACCTTAGCCCTATATATACCCCATGGGATCAAGCAACCAAGGCTTAATCCAATTGATCAACCAAACCAAGGCCTTTCTTTCTCTCCCTCTCCTTCTCTCTCCTAGGGCAACCGATCGAAGCAAGGAAGAGGAGGTTCTCCTACTCTTTTCTTCCTCCCTTCTTCACCACCTCTTGGCCGAGATTCATATAGACAAGGAGGAGTCTTCTGTTGGACTGATGCCGTCGATAGAGGGGGGGGGGTGAATATCGACCGTAAAAAATCTTTCGCAAACTTCGTAAACTTTTCGGTTCGACACTTTGAGATTCGTTCTAAACAGAGCGTTAGTAGCACAACGGAAAATAAAATAGTAAAGTAAAGAATGACACAAATTGCACACGGGATTTTACTTGGTTCCCGACCCCTCAGGGTCAGTACATCCAAGGCCTAAGCACGGGAATGCCTGTCCACTAATGGTCTCCTTTCCGGACTTTCCGAAGGTGGAGAAATACGTCTTACAGTGCAAGAGTTACAAACAAAAGATAGATAAATTTAAATGCAAAATGTAAACTCAAACCAAACAACAAGAATTGAAGACTCGGCTGTTCTGGACCTCCGAAGTGTCGCGCACTTCCTCCTGGAGCCTCCTGGTCGTAGAGCTTCGTCGTTAGCGTTTTATCGTCACTTGGGAAGCTTAGAATGGTTTCAGAAGTTGTGTACTGAGCCTTGGGGTCGAGGCCCCTTTTATAGTCTTCATTAGGGCACCAGTGATCACTGGGGCGCCTCACAGGGCTTGGTCAAAGCTTATCTTCGCGCCGAACTCACCGCAGCTGATAAAGCCTTTGACCAGGGTGCCCTAGACCTTTGAGGTGCCTCATTGAGCCGAAGCGCCTGCTATAGTGAGGCGCCTGGCTTCATTAGAGCGCCTCCTTCAATGGGGGCACCTAGCAGCCTGGCTTCCATCTGTAACGACCCGGAAAATTCTCTTAATATTTTCTTAAAATATTAAGCATGTTTAAATAATTTTCCAAGGGACCTAGAAATATTAAGGAGAACTTTGGCCTAGAAAATCCATGTTTTCTCATTTAAATTGAGAAAACTAAGTACTAATGGGCTTTATGTGGGCTTTTTAGTACCATGATTATAGGTGGATTTCGGTAATAATTAGTATAAATATAAATAGGATTTAATTAGACATATTAGCATGATTATGGGTAAGTAATAGTTTAATTTTCCTATTTAATTTGAGAAATTAGGTACTAATGGGCTTTAAATGGGCTCCAAAAGTGGGTATTAATTGGGTAAAATTTATATAAATATAAAAGAATTTTATTTAGGAATATTGGCATAATTATGGGTGATTTTTGGAGAATTTTCGAAATAAAAGGGGAATTTTCGAAAATAAGAAAAAGGATCAAATAAAATAAAAATAAAGATGCATGGGCCAAGGATTGAACCTTGGACCTCTTGTACAACAATGAATGCTTTAACCAACTCACCTAGCAAGGAATTCTTGTGAGGAAAGGAAGTGAATGGTGGTTAAATGGTAGAAGAAGATGAAGGGCCATGGAAAACTCTTCATTCACCACTTTAATGGTTGATTAATAAGGGGGTTTGGGAGTTTCATTCTTCATGCCATCAATTGCATTTGCTCCTCTCTTCCTTCTCCATTCTTGCCGAGCACACAAGGAGGAATTCTCCCTTGAGAAAACTCCACAAAAGGTCTCATCCTCCTAGATCTATGGGCTTCTCAAAGTTTCCAAGGGCTAGGTGTGGTCAAGTCTTCTTCCTTCTTTCCATCCAAGGTCTAAAAATTTAGAAACCCAATGTAAGACTCCCTCACCTGTGGTATAATAGTTACCTATGATTTCCATGATTTTTGGCATGATATATGAGTTAGTTTTCGGATTTAATGTTGAAGGGAAACAAAATCAAGGTTCCTGTGTTCAAGGGTTTCGGCCAGCATGTTTTAAAGGTCTAAAAAATATGTTAAAAATCATGATAATGTTATTTAGTGTTCCTTTATGATTTTTAGAAGTTAAGTGTAATTTTTGGGAATTTTTGGAGTACTCTAGGACACCCTAGAGTTTCGGCCAACATGAAAGAAGCAAAACCCAGAACCTTAGGTTCAAGGGTTTCGGCCAGCATGTTTTAAAGGTCTAAAAATATGTTAAAAATCATGATAATGTTATTTAGTGTTCCCTTATGATGTTTATAAGTTAAGTATAATTTTTGGGAATTTTTTGAGTACTCTAGGACACCCTAGAGTTTCGGCCAACATGAAAGAAGCAAAACCCAGAACCTTAGGTTCAAGGGTTTCGGCCAGCATGTTTTAAAGGTCTAAAAATATGTTAAAAATCATGATAATGTTATTTAGTGTTCCCTTATGATGTTTAGATACTAAGTATAATTTTTGGGAATTTTTGGATAACCTAGAGGCCCCATATGTTTCGGCCAACATGAAAGAAGCAAAACCCAGAACCTTATGTTCAAGGGTTTCGGCCACCATGTTTTAAATGTCTAAAAATATGTTAAAAATCATGATAATGTTATTTAATGTTCCAATATGATGTTTAGACACTAAGTATAATTTTTGGGAATTTTTGGGATACCCTAGAGGCCCCATATATTTCGGCCAACATGAAAGAAGCAAAACCCAGAACCTTAAGTTCAAGGGTTTCAGCCACCAAGATTTAAAGGTCTATAAATATGCTAAAAATCTGTATAATGTCATGTAATGTTCCCTTATGATGTGTAGAGGTTAAGTATAGTTTTTGGGAATTTTTGGAGTACCCTAGGATACCCTAGGGTTTCGGCCAACATCAAGAACCCATATGTAGGGTTGAGTTTCAAACCCTAGGTATATGTTGGATGTATTAACATGATTTAAGGGAAATGGATGGTATTTGTGTGAATGTTCACATGGGCTAGAGACCCTATAGGTTTCGGCCAAATACCCTAATCGGGTGGAAAGTTAGGATTTATTCCAAGTAAGGGTCCCAATGGCCCTATAGTAAGATATGGTTAGTGTTTAAGCAATTGATTTGGAGTTTAATGGAATTTCTCCATTTCCCCATGGCCTTGAAGTTTCGGCCAAGAGCAAGATTAAGGAATTGGGTTAAACCTACCAAGAGGCTTGAGTATAAGTTATTAAGATGTATAGTAAGGTGAAAGAATTCTATGATAACCAAACCCTTGGTTTATATGCCATGAAATATATGCTAAGTCATAAATGTTTAGACATGTGCCATGATTTATGAATGACATGTAAGTATGCCATGATATATGAATGATATGTATGTATGCCATGTCTTACGAATGATATGTATGTATGCCATGAGTTATGTACGTATGCCATGCTATGTGAATGATGTGTACCTATGCCATGTCTAAGAATGAAAATGATGAATGAAGGTTAAGTATGATGAATGAATGAATATGCTAAACGGCACGGTCGATGGTCGACGGTACGACGGTCATAAGGACCGGTAAATGGGCCGGTAGACGGGCCGAGCCGTAACAAGTTATGTTATGATAAGTATGCCATGAATGACTTATGAATGATGAAGCATGCAAAGTATTTTATTTTATTTTATGGGCTTGTACCGGACCTAAGTAAGGTCCACGGTTCTGGACTACCGATGATGCTGTCCACGGTTCGGGACTACCGATGATGTTGTCCTTACGGTTCGGGACTACCGATGATGCTGTCCTTACCCTAGTAGGTCGAGATTAGTTACCTCGTATTTACATAGGGATGCGCGCATATGATGAATGAATGTGGTACAAGTCAGGGCACAATGATGTTATGATGATGATTTAAAAGCATGTTTTAAAGATTAAGCATCTTTATATATATATATATGCACAGTTGCTACATGCATCCATTCATGTTATGCATTATGTTATGAAAAGTATGTTTATGAAAAGTATGTTCATGAAAAGGATGTTTATGCCATGATTTATTTATGTTTATGTCATGATTTTTATGCCATGATTTATTTATGTTTATGCCATGATTTTTATGCCATGATTTATCTATGTTAATGTCATGATTTTATGCCATGATTTTACTTATGTTCATGTTAGTTTAGGATGCCATGATTTTATGCTAGTTTAGAATGTCATGCTTTGATTATGTTATGCTAAGTTAGGATGTCATGCTTCTATTTATGTTCATGTTAGTTTAGGATGCCATGATTTAATTATGCTTATGTTATGTTAGAATGCCATTATTTTATTTATGCTCATGCTAGTATAGGATGCCATGATTTTAATTAGGTTATGCCATGATTTTAGGTCCATGCCAAGTATTATGCCATGCTATGAATGTTTACGATGTTTATGGATTGTGTTTATGCCATGCTATGAATATTTATGATGTTTATGTTTATGTCATGCTATGAATGTTTACGATGTTTATGTTTATGTCAAGTATGATGCCATACATGAATGTTTATGGTTATGTTTATGTCATGCTATGAATATGATGAAGCCATGTCCATGACATGTCGAATGAATGCTAAGTGATGATAAGGATGACGATCTAAGTAAAGCATTAAGTATGCTAATGTTTCATATGCTTATGATTAAGTGACGGATGGTTTTAGTGGGTAGGAAAGAGTCTTACTAAGCCTGTGTGCTTATAGTCTTATTTTCTTATACCGCAGATCACGCAAGGGGATAATAAGGAAGCAGCAGGAGGGCATTGCAGAATGTGTGTGATAGTGACTTGGCCAAGAGACCATATGTTTGTTTGTCTTATGATAGAACTCTACCTTTACTACTAAGTACTTGAATATGACTCTATGACATGATGCTAATGTATGACATGATGCTAAGTATGATATGATGTAAAATATGGCATGATGCTAAGTATGATATGATGCTAGGTATAAAGTTAATATGCCAAGTTTCCATGTTATGATGGTAGGAATGGTAGTAAGTGCATGTAGGTGTAAGTTTAAAGTTTTCTGCTGCATTATGATGTCTACATGCCTAAGTATGTGAACGTAACGCCGCTTTATGATGGTCTATAAAAAAAAAAAAAGCGGGCGTTACACCATCCGCGTTGTGTGTTGTTTGCCTGCTTTATCTTCCATTTTAGGTACCTGCAAGATACATACATACAAGGCAAATACACATATAATCTTAACCTTAAGCAAATGGTTCTGACTTCGAATTTTTGCGAAACCCTAGGTCGAACCAACGCAAGTTCCCACCCCCAGGAACGCGCCTTTCACCTACTCCTCTCAGGAGACGGTTGCCACCCAGTCCATTCGGGTGGACTTTTACTTAGCCTTCGATACTCTCAGATCTCAAGACGTCCGAACCTCGACCCGTCTCTACTTATGTCCTTAGTCATCGCTCAGCTAAGTTTCTCAATCCCTCGGACCAAGACTTCGTGCCCAAACCCTAGGTCCAGGACTTCGGTGCACAACCCTTGGCCAGGACTTCGTGCCCAATTCCTCGAACTAGGTCCTCGGTGCCCAACCCTCGGCCAGGACTTAGTGCCCAATCTATGATCAGGACTTAGTGCCCAATTCTTCGAACCAGGACTTTGTGCTTAGGATAACTAGGACTTTGGTTCACTTTGTTACACCTTTCTTGACTAACCCTTCCCTTGTTCAATGTATCACTGACTTAAGTATATTGTCAAACATTGAAACATTTAGAGGAGGACATCACTGATGCAACTTGCACCAACAATCTCCCACTTTTTGATGTTTGACAATATCTTAAGTTAGATTGGTTGAAGGTACTATACTTCTTGAAAAACTCATCTATGTTTTGAAAATAAGTTTTGATCTTTTGGGAGAAAACATTTCTAAGATAAACTCACTCTCCCCTTTTTGAAAAAGTACTTTTGATTTATGTTTTGAAAATAAGTTTTGATCTTTTGGGAGAAAAAGAAAAAATTTTAACTTAAGCTTACTTTCCCCTTTTTTGAAAAACATTTCGATTTTCCTTTTTGATCCTTCTGAAAGACAACAAAAATTTTCTAACTTAAGCTCACTTCAACAAAAATTTTCTAACTTAAGCTCACTCTCCCCCTTTGTCATATATAAAAAAAATCACCAAGAACACTTGCACCAACAATATCTGAAAACATTTTGTTCTTTTGAAAATACTTAGTACTTAATTTGCACCTAATAATTTTACTTGGAAATGTATTGTGCACTTTGGAAACATATTGTGTATTTGTAGGAACATATTTTGAACTTCAAAAATTCTTGCACATATAAAACTATTGGCATAGAAAACTTTTATTTAGGAAAAATTTTCCAAAACAATTTGCACTTATAAAAATATTTTCACTTGACAAATTGTGCATTTCGAAGCATACTTAAAAAATATTAGTATTTTGATATTTTAGGACACATCTCCTTAGATAAAGGAACTATCTTCATCTCCTCTATCTCCTTTGATGTTTTAGGACACATCTCCTTAGATAAAGGTACTATATGCCGAAAAGGTAGAAAATCTTTCTTAGAGTTTTGCATGCTAAAATGAGCTAGGATAGTGTCAATATACGAAGCTTGAGATAAACACAACATCCTTTTCTTACGATCCCTTATAACTTTGATCTCAAAGATGTGTCCAGCTTCTCCCAAGTCCTTTATATCAAATTATTTGGACAACCATATCCTTACGTCTAACAACACTTTGACATTGTTGCTAATGAGCAAAATGTCATCTACGTATAGTACAAGAAATACCACTATGTTTCCGTCATTTCTCTTGTATACACAAGACTCATCCGAACATTGTATGAATCCATAAGACTGGATTACCTCATCAAACCTGATGTTCCATGATCTTGAAGCTTGCTTCAATCCATAAATAGACCGATTAAGCTTGCACACAAGATGCTCTTTGCCCTTTGGAATAAATCCCTCTGGTTGTTTCATATAGATGTTTTCTTCAAGACATCCGTTAAGGAAAGCTGTCTTGGCATCCATTTGCCAAATCTCATAATCCATAAGAGCAATAATAGACAAGAGAATCCGGATAGACTTAAGCATGGCTACCGACTAAATGGTTTCCTCATAATCGATACCCTCTTTCTAGGTATACCCCTTCGCAATAAGCCTTGCTTTAAAAGTTTCCATCTTTCCGTCTGATCCTCTCTTTCTTTTGTAGATCCACTTACATCCAATGTCTTTTACACTATCAGGTGGTTCTAGTAGCTCCAAGACTTGATTAGAATTCATAGATTCTATCTCAGAGTTCATCATCTTTTGCAAAGATACCGCATCTTTATCTTGGAGTGCTTCATCATAGGTCCAAGGATCAGGTTCATGTTCACCAGGGACCAAGTCTGAAGACTCTCCCAAAAACATAAATCTGTCAGGTTGCCTAACAACCCTCCCACTACGACGAGGTACTGCCTATACTATGACACGCGGTGCAGTCACTTGTGGTATATCCTCCTGTACCGTTGGTACTGAAGTAGGAACTTCCCCTCTCATTTCCTCTAGAACAATCTTACTCATGGGCTTGTGGTTCATCACATAGTCCTCTTCTAAAAATCGAGCATTTGTGCTAACGATGACCTTCTGATCTTTAGGACTATAAAATAAACCACCTTTCGTTCCTCTATGATAGCCTACGAACAAGCGTACTTCTGTACGAGATTCCAACTTATCAGCGTCTCTCTTTAGCACATGTTCTAGACTACCCCAAATCCGAATATGTCTCAGATTAGGCTTACGCCCATTCCACAATTCTGTGGGAGTAGAGGGTACTGATTTAGAAGGTACCAAGTTCAGAATATACACTGCCGTTTCCAGAGCATACCCCCAGAACGAATTTGGTAATTCAGAATAACTCATCATCGATCTAGCCATTTCCATAAGAGTCATATTCATTCGCTCCTCCACACCGTTCTGTTGGGGTGTACCAAGTGCGGTCATTAGGATTGAATCCCAGCCTCTGATAAGTAACTTCTAAACTCTCCCAAGAGGTACTCACCACCACGGTCAGACCGTAGTGTCTTGATACTTTTAACATGACGTTTCTTCACATCAGCCTTGTATTCTTTGAACTTGTCAAAGCACTTAGACTTGCGGCGCATCAGGTAAATGTATCCATACCTTGAATAGTCATCTATAAATAAGATGAAATATTCAAAGCCACCTCTTGCCTATATAGACATAGGACCATACAAATCAGAATAAACCAACTCCAACACATCTTTGGCTCCATACCCGTTGGCATTAAAAGGCCTCTTGGTTATTTTTCCTTCCAAGTAAGATTCACAGGTTGGGAGATCATCCACCCCCAATGAACCCAAAGGTCCATCGGCTATCAACCTTTAAATTCTACTCAAGTTAATATGACCCAACCTTAGATGTCAAAGATATATTTGGTTCATATTCGAAAGTTCTTTTCTCTTATTAGAATTAGAAGATGTGTTATTAATTTCTAATTGCATCATGGGAGTTATTGGATTAAGAGTATACAAATTGCCAACCAACCCACCAGAACAGATAATCTCCCTATTCCTTTTAATAACAACTTTATCATTAAAAGAAATAGAATATTGATAATTACCATTTTGTTGATAAAATTAGGCTCTCAAATCCATGTTTTGATCCCTTTTTATATGCTTGAGTTTGCATTTACATTAGGTTTCATGCATTATCTCTATTTTAGCTTTGGATGCAAATCTTGGTATATTTGAGATATTTCGGCACTAAAATATGAATATAATTTTGTAGGCTTCAAATGACCATGGACCTAGATCAGATTGGATCAGACTTGAGCTCAGACTTGGCTTCGTTCAAGGGGATCAAGAGGTGGATAATTGTGGGTCGTCCAATCAAGAAACGGTGAGATCTGAGTCATTTTCAGCTTCTGATCAATCCGAGCCCAAGGTAGAGTTAATCAAGTTCATAGATCAAGATCTGAAGCTTTGAAACAAATCAGAGTCCATCTGACCGACGGATCAAGCTTAAGGGGAGTTTCAACCATCCATTCAAAAGAAAGGAAGATCTGAGCCATCCGTCGCAGATTTGATTGATCCAAGCTAAGGAGAAGTAGATCAGGGCCATTGATGTAGATCTGGGAAGTTTGGTCCAGATCTGAAATGATCCAACCGTCGGATGAGACCAGAATGATCACAGCCATTCATTGCTAACTAATAAAATAGAACTCCTCTGCCAGATTGGGTCGTCGTTGCGAACTCTGTTCCTCCTAGTTTCTTCGTCGTTTTCGCAGCTTCCTTCTCGGATCACGCAGCCACATCAGATCTAACCTTCTTTCAAGTTTCTAAATCATCAAAGGAGATTTCCGTCGAAGATTGCTATAAATCTTGTCGCTGCCAAGATCCGATGAGGGTTTCACCGAGAGTTTGCTTCATCCGATCATTCTCTGTGTGATCACCACTCTTCATCAATCGGAGCATTCAGAGGGGTTCTCTGAATTGTTCTAAGGATCCCTGAGCCACCATCGAGGATCCTGATCGCACCACCAAATTGAAGCTAACATCTTGCGGAGTTTGATCTTGTCGATTCTCGACCTAGGGGGTTCTTAGCTCGATTCTTGTGTCACAACAAGAAGCGAACCTTGGTGAAGCTGATAATCTGATATTTACTTTTTGTCAATTGTGTTTCTGAGTACTTGTTTAGTTTCAATTGTGTCGAATCTGTCTCAGTTTTCATTAGTTTTCAGCTACTGATCGGTCTGTTCGACCGATCCAGACAGCATCTGATCGGTCGTTGTGACCGATCAGGTAGTTTTCCAGCACATTTTAGCCCTATTTCTTGCATTCAATTTGTAGTATGTGAATTCAATCTCATTTCTGCAATTTAGCTTATTATGTTAAGCGTTCTTGCCTTTGTTATCAGTTCTTGAATTTTTAATTTCATAGTATCAATTTAATTGCACTTAGTTCTCAATTAGGGATAAGTTTAGTTTCCTTGATTAGGTTTTAAATAGGTTAAGTGTAATTCTTGCAATTTCCTAATTCGTACCATGTTTAGCTAAGTTCACTCTGCTTTTACTGCTATTTCATTCCTTATTGCAAAACAAACCCCTAATCTTATTTGAAAACCCAAAACATTTAACGACAACTTCAAGCTTCGATTAAACATTCACAACTAGTCCTTGGAAAAATACGACTTGAGGCCCCTATACTACATTTAACTTTGTTAGCTAAGGGTTTTCAATTTATAAATATCTAAATTTGAGGCTCATTCGTGATACTCGTGATTGTGGGCATCATCAAATTTTTAGCACCGTTGCCGGGGAACTTCTAGTTGAGTTTATTTGATTTGAGCTTGTATTTATTTTCATAATTTCATATTCTTTGATTTTATTTCATTTGCTTTATCTTTCTATATACATTTGCTGCCATTTTTGTTGGTTGATGACCAGGACTGCAGATGATGATATTGTGGAGTTTGATCTTGAGATAGAGAGAACATTCAGAGCTAGGAGAAATCAAGGAAGAGTTTCAGAAGCTATTGAAAAATATTCCTATTCATTCGAGTAGTCCATGGCAAAACATCAGTATTTTTAGAATTTTCAGCAGCATTTCCAGATTTTTCAGCAACCCTATTCGCAATTTCAGCAAGGTTTCCAGCAAACTAATCAACAATTTCAGTAAAGCCAACCTTGGAATAAGCCAGAATAACAGTTCCAGCAAAATTTCCAAAATTTTCAGCAACCATTTCTTCAGCAGCCATTTCATCAAAGTCAACAAGTTTATCAAGATTTTCAAAAACCCTCACAGCTCTCTCATAATTTTCAGCAGAATTTTCAACCATTCCAACAGAATTTTCAGTTTCAGAATTTTCAGCCTTTCAACCAACATTTTCAGCAAGCAGATCAGCAATTTCAGAACCATAATTTTCAGCAACATCCACCTTGTTATCAAACTAATTTCCAACAATTCTAACAGCCTAGTTACTCATTTGATCAGCCCCAACAACTTCATTTTCAATGTGCACAACAAACTCATAATTTTTAGCAACCTGATGCTTCATTTCAAGACCAACAAGAGTTCCATACCAATCAAGAAGACTTTGAGGACTCTAGTGAGCTTAATACACAACAACAAAGGCTTGAGGAGATGTTTCAACAAATCATACAACAACAGCAAATTTTACAACAACAAAGGCAATAAAAGAATGAGTCCACTCTTCAAAATATTGAAAGATACATTGGACAAATAGCTAGTGGAATGAATCAAATGCAAGCCCAAAGATCGGGACAATTGCCTTCTCAAGCAACTCCTAATCCTAAGGGGAATGATTGTGCGATAACTTTGCGGAGTGGGGAAGTGGTTTCAAGTTTAAATTTTCAAAGAGTTGATTTTTCTGGAGAAATTCCAGCAACTTATTTTCCATTTCAGAATAGCCCCAAAATGGCTTCCACATCAGTTGGAAGTGACCCTAGTTCAAGCCTAAGTCCTCCTTTAATTGATCATGCAATTTTGATGGAAGAAGAAGAAGAAATCAGTAAAATTAGGGCACCTACAGCAGCTATAACTACTGAAATCCCTGCTCAAGACTCATTTCTGAATATTTTAGCTCAAGTGGAGGAACCAAGGGTCCCTTTACCCTTTCCACAGCACCCCAGAGAGGATCCTTCTATCATTAGCATGGGTATTTTAGATGAGGTTGTTGAGGTAGCGTTATTTGCTGAAAAAGCTTCACTTGATATTCAGAGAGGATATTCTAGTTCAGATGAGGCAGAGGTGGTATTAGCTACAGAGGCTGAAGATTTGGAGGTTGTATCTGATTCATTTTTAGTTGCAGATGATTCTTTAGGTGTAGGGGATTGCACTGAGCCCCAGGGATCACCTATATTGATTGACATTTTAGGAGATTCAGAGGATAGGTTTGAGAGTGTAGGGGATTGCACTGAGCCCCCAGGGATCACTTATGTTGGATCGAAAAGAACGATAGAGGGGGGGGGTGAATATCGTTAAACGTTCGGATTTGTAAAAGAGAATTAGCAGCGGAAATAAATAAAGTAAAACACACGCGAACACCACGATTTTACTTGGTTCGGATTCGCGGTCGGCTCCTACTCTAAGGCCCACGGTCGTTGACCGTTTACTGCGGGCAATTCTATATGTGCGCAAAAATAGTTTACAAAATGTATTACAAGAATAGTACAGTAAACTTAAAAGCAGCTCTTCGGTACCGACGTTCGGTGTAGATTGTATTTACGGAGCAGAGGGACGTCGTCGGCGCTTGTATCTCGAGTCGGGAGGTTTCCGGAGCAGAGCGCGGGAGTAGAAGAGCGTGAATGCATTGGAAGAATTATTTTTTAGAAGCCTTGGTGTTGGGGCGCCCTGAACGTTGGGGGCGCTGATAAGCACCATTTTATTGATTATTTTAATTGCTAAAATCCATGTTTGATCCATGTTTTTATTGCTTAATTATGATTTTACCCTAGGTTTTGGAACTTTATCTTATTTTGGACTTAATTGCAAAATTACACAATTTTTGGATTATTTGGCCACTAAATTCTTGATCTATTTTTGTAGGCATCAAAGGTTCAAGGACTTAGGGCATATTGGGTCAAACTCGAGTCGGAAGTGACCCGGATCGGATTATCAAGCTTACGATTAATCCGGATCGTCCGATTCAAGAGCGGCTAGATCTGAGCCATCCGGGACGATCTGAAGCAATCCGAGCTAGGGTTAGGGTTGATCAAGATCTGAAGGTTTCATCCCAATCAGAGCTAAATCAACCGTTGGATCAAGCAAGGAGGGCTCTAGAGCGTCCATTCACAGTTAGAGTTGATCTGGACCATCTGTTACATATCTGGAGGATCCGAGCTACCACGAGGCAGATCCTGACCCCAGATCATCATCATAAAAGTTTGGCTCAAATAGGAGCAAGATCAGCCATTGGATTTCATCCGATCAATCTGGGTCGTCCATTGTTAGCTATTTAATCAAAACACAGCCACATTTCTTCCTCGTCGCGTCTCCGCCGCTGTTCATCTTCTTCTTCAGTTTCTTCTCGTTTCTTAGCTAGATTTCTTCATCAAGGCGGCGCGATCCCTCAATCCATCATCAAAGCAAGGGTTAGGTCAGTGAAGAGATTCTCAGTGAGGTCTCAAATTCGATTTCTGCTCAATAGCGAAGTTGCGCGAGGTCTCGGTAGATTTGCTATCCGACTTCAACGAACTCAGCTGTATTCCATTTCCACCGCATTCGAGCTGACCAGAGGGGTTCCCTGGAAGGTCTCGGTCATTCCCAAATCCAATTCGTAAGCCATAACAGCGAGATTGAAGAATTCGGAGCTGAATTTCAGTTTGAGCAGGGATCTGATCAGATTCGGTAGCAGAGGCAATTATCACTGATTTGTGGAGCTTGCGGGTCCAAGGTTCTCCCTTGATTGACGACCAAGGAGCTCTTGAGTTGGAATGGTTGAGGAGTAGCTTAGATACTTAAGTTTCATTGCTTTAGCTGTAGTTCATTTCTGCGCAATCTGTTTTCTGCAATTATATCAGCTGTGTAGTTTGGTTTCTGAATTGTTTAGCTTAATTAGGCTTTAAATATTCAAGTTAAGTAGCTTAGCAGTTGTTTAGTGGACAATTAGAGTTAATTTCAGTTTGTTTACATTTAGAGATTGCGTATCAGTTTGTCAATGTTGCGTATCAACTTATTTCTGCACAATTTCAGTTTTAGGACAGCACGTTTTTTCTGTTAGCTTCTTAAGTTTGTGTTGAGCAACCCGTAGATGTTTTATATCTTGTCTGAATATTAGGTTTTGCACCCGAATTCAGCTTGCCTTGCATTGAATCATTTCTGAAATTGTTTCTTTTCTGCAATTCCTGCATTTCTGCACTTCTACAAACCTGCGTATCAGATTTTGTTGATGTTCCAGATTGTGTATCAATTTAGCCTCCGCACTAATTTGTATCCAGTTTTGACACGCTTTGTAGTGTACTTTTGCGGTTGAATTAGTTTCCATCGCATCCAATCAAGTTATGAACTGCAATTCTCCTTCACAGCATTGTTCAGCATGCATTTCTGCACATTGCTCCTGCAACTATTAAATTTCTGCATTCCTGCCTTAGTGCCGCATTAGATGTGTTTGAGATTGATTAGCAAATAGCTTCGGACTTCTTTCAGCTCATGCACAGATAACTTCATTGATAGCTCAGCCTCTCAAGCTGAATTAATCAGCTAAACATCCCTTCATTTCTGAATTCTGCATCTTTTCTGAAATTCCTGCACATATTGCATATCAGTTTGTTTTGGTTTGTGTATTAGCTGTCTACGATTCCTGCTTCTTGTATCAAGTGGACAAGTGTTTTGTGAACTGTGCATTCAGCGTGTTCCATGTGATCATGCATGCAATCTGCTTTTGAGTTGACTAGTCTTCATCTTTGGGTTCTTTCATTTCCTTTCATCTCTGCACTGTTTGCACTCATTTCTGAATTTTCCCTTTTCAGTCTTGAGCTTCATTAAACAATAGCTTACCTTTTCAAACTGAGTAACTATTTGTGTATCTGAATTTGAAAGTTTCCAGTGTTGCATTTAGCAGGAATTTTAGGCACACAAGATTCTATTCCTTTGTATCAAATTGTGTCAATTTATCCACTTTGTACCAAAAACCAGTTTCGATATCAAGCAAATGAGTGTGTGAATGTGATAAGGTGTGGGACGTTAGCTCATTTTACATCCAATAGTTTCTGAATTCCATTCTCAGTCTTTGCATAGGAATTTTCCAATTGTTGCTTGCATTTAGAGTCAAGTTAGGTTTCGGCAGTGACTTAGTGATTTGTTTAGATTACTTAACATTGGTTGGATTCATTTACTCCGTATTTGACTTGCACTTAATATTAGATTGTTTTCCATTACTTTTCCATTTCTAATTGAAACCAAAATCCAAATATTTATTTGAAACCCAAAAACATAAACGACACCTAAATACAAGCGCGAATCAAACAAACCTTCAACTAGTCCCTGAGAAAAATACGACCTGTGGCCCCTTTACTACGTTTTCATTCTTTGATTGCAAAAAGGGTTTCCAGCTTTCATTTATAAATTCTAAATTTGAGGCCCACATTCGTGACACTTAGTTTGGGCCCCATCAAATTTTTGGCGCCGTTGCCGGGGAAGCAACTAGTTGATTTGTTTGATTTTTGCTTGTATGCTTTTTGATATATCATTGGGTTCTATTTTTTGTTGCTTATTCTTTTGTATACGGGTACTGCCATTTTTCTTGTTTGTTTTGTGACAGGGCTGAAGGATCAAAATGTTTTCATCTACTTATCAGCAGCCGTGTCCACATTTTCAGCAGAACCAACCTTTCAATCAGCAACCAAATCAATTTTTTCAGCCACAATGTCAACAATTTCAACAAGATTTTCAACCAAATCATAATTTTCAGAACGGGCGGCCGCCATTCCAGAGTTTTCAACCCCAGTTTGAGCAACCATTTCAACAATTTCAGCAATCACAAAATTTCCAGCAGCCTTTTGAAAGTTTTCAGCCCCAAAATAATCAATTTCAGTTTCAACCTCAGCCATGGCAGCAAGAATTTCAACCTATACAGAATTTTCAACAACCTTTTCAATATTCACAGCCATGCGATCCAAATTTTCAGCAAAATCAACCAAATTTCCAGCCCACTCAATTTCAGTGTTCACCACCACAATTTCAACCTCAGATTCAAGATTTCCAGGGCTACCATTCTCAGCAAGTTCAACCATCCTTTCAACCACAATTTTAACATTTTCAGCAAGATTTCCAGTTTCAAGGACAGAATTTTCAGCAAGACACTCAGAATTTTCAGCCCCTCCCATTTCAGCAGTTTAATCAAAGAGGCTTTGAGGATCCTGATTGGGATGAGGCTCAACAACAAAGGATGATGGAGATGTTGCAACAAGTTCAACAATTACAGCAGCAAAATTTCCAACAAGTCCTACAACAACAGCAAATTTTACAACAACAACGGCAAGGCATCGAACAACGCCTTGCACAATTAGTTGATCAATGGAATCAAATACAAGCTCAAAGATTAGAACAATCAGAGGATTCTATAGGTGTAGGGGATTGCACAGAGCCCCAGGAACCACCTATATTGATTGATGCATCAGAAAATTCAGAGGATAGGATTGAGAGTGTAGGGGATTGCACAGAGCCCAAAGAATCACCCATTCCTATTTCACATGACCATTCTCATCTTTTATTTTGTGATTATAGTATTATTGAAGGTCATAATTTTTCTAATTTGGTTGATACAGGAAAGGTTGAGGGAGATGATTCCATAGGTGTAGGGGATTGCACTAAGCCCCAGGGACCACCACAATTACCAGAAAGTGTAGGGACTTGCATGGTGGAAGCAAGCACCCAAGGATCACCTATTCCAGTTGAGTGTCCACCAGAGCCTGAGGCTGAAGAGGAGCATGAACTTGACCAGGAGGAGGCCACAGTTACATCCATTTTTGTAGACCCTCCAGGTATTTTTCAGCACGATCAGGTAAATACTCCCCCAAATTTTTCTGAAAATTGCATAGAGATACCTCACAATGATTTTATTGTTTGTGATATACTTAGGGATACATCTCTTGTAGAATTTAATTGTGAAAAATCCCTAGAGGTACCTAGTGTAGAATTTGCTGAAAATGAAGCCTGTGGTGCCACATATCATGAAAATGCTGAGTGTGAAATTTTTTTAGAAGTGCCTAGTGTTGTTGATTGTTGTGATGAGACTTTTGACATATCTTATGCTGGAAATAATTGTGCAAAATTCATTGAGGACTCAACAATTGATTTCATAGGGTGTGATACATTGCTTGATTTACCCTTGGTAGAAAATAATTGTGAAATTTTTATTGAAGTACCAGGGAGTGATTTTATTAATTGTGATGAGTTTTTGGATGCAAATGTTGGAGGAAATAATTGTGAAAAATTTATTGAGACAACAAAATTGGATTTAATTGAATATGATGCAGTTTTGGATTCATTTTATGCAGAGACTGATATTATTTTATTTCTTTCTGACCCTGAACGCTTGAGAGAGGTATTACATTGTTTTGCAGGGTCCAGAAGACTCCAGGAGTGGGTGCTCCAACTGAACAGACTTCAGCCTCCTGGAAGGACTTCTGAAAAGCATAAAGGAGGAGATTATTTTACTTTAATTCGAAGCACTCCAGTCCTTCAATGGCTCTTGAACCTAAATCGCCTGCGGCCACCGGAGCATAATTCTGCAAAGTTTAAGTGTGGGGGAGTCTTAATTCTCCCAGCCACCCAGATACCTCCACTACCAAGATGGAGGCTTCTTCTGGATCGACTCCGTCCACCTGAAATAAAGGGGAGATTGTTCTTCTTGCATATTTCTTTCACTGTTATGACTTCTCAAATTTTCTTTTAAGTTGAGTCCTTGCTAATAAATGCATGAGTAGAGTAGAATGCATAGGAGTCATTGTAAATACCTTATTATTTCTTTTGTCATTTTCCTTGCATGCCTAAGAATAAATGTATCCCTTTAGGTTTTCTCCATAGCATTTTAGAGTCTTTTAGAAAATAAATTCAATTTGGTTGTCAAAACTTAGGGTTTGAGTTCATGGATGAATTGTTGGATGCTTGAGTACTACTTGGTTTTAAATTCTTAATTGAGGATTTGAGATGGATTATTTTTACCTAGTGAGATTAGCCTATTATTTGTGACACACATGTTATTGAACTCTAGAACTTGCTTAGGTTCTTTCAAAACCATATTTCAATAATTGGATCACATCTATAGAGACTAATCACCTTGTTTACCTTTCCATCTCAATTTTGGCAAAAATCATGTCTATTCTATTTGTCTTTCCTTATTTCTAATCTTAACCCCATTTTGTCTATGGATTTATTTGCTTGGGATGTTTTCTTGATACTATTTTGCCCGAGACGGACAAAGATTTAAGTGTGGGGGAGTGATTGGTGATTTGGAATAAATTTTTATTAAGGATGCAATTCATGTCGAAAAAAAATTTTTTTTGCCAAGTTGAAGCCAAAAGGTGCCAAGTGAACTCATGATAGATGAAAAGGCTAAGTTGTTGATTTAAGGACAAGATAGTAATCCATAGAGCTTAGATTTATGAGAATTGACAACCTTAGGTAATTTCTTTTCATTTGCTTCTAATTATGCTTTAGAAAACCTAAGGGATACTTATGTAGTAGTTTCGCGAGACGCTCAAGGTTAAGTATGGGGGAGTTGATAAGCACCATTTTATTGATTATTTTAATTGCTAAAATCCATGTTTGATCCATGTTTTTAATGCTTAATTATGATTTTACCCTAGGTTTTGGAACTTTATCTTATTTTGGACTTAATTGCAAAATTACATAATTTTTGGATTATTTGGCCACTAAATTCTTGATCTATTTTTGTAGGCATCAAAGGTTCAAGGACTTAGGGCATATTGGGTCAAACTCGAGTCGGAAGTGACCCGGATCGGATTATCAAGCTTACGATTAATCCGGGCCGTCCGATTCAAGAGCGGCTAGATCTGAGCCATCCGGGACGATCTGAAGCAATCCGAGCTAGGGTTAGGGTTGATCAAGCTCTATGATCAAGATCTGAAGGTTTCATCCCAATCAGAGCTAAATCAACCGTTGGATCAAGCAAGGAGGGCTCTAGAGCGTCCATTCACAGTTAGAGTTGATCTGGACCATCTGTTACATATCTGGAGGATCCGAGCTACCACGAGGCAGATCCTGACCTCAGATCATCATCATAAAAGTTTGGCTCAAATAGGAGCAAGATCAGGGATCAATCTGGGCCGTCCATTGTTAGCTATTTAATCAAAACACAGCCACATTTCTTCCTCGTCGCGTCTCCGCCGCTGTTCATCTTCTTCTTCAGTTTCTTCTCGTTTCTTAGCTAGATTTCTTCATCAAGGAGGCGCGATCCCTCAATCCATCATCAAAGCAAGGGTTAGGTCAGTGAAGAGATTCTCAGCGAGGTCTCAGATTCGATTTCTGCTCAATAGCGAAGTTGCGCGAGGTCTCGGCAGATTTGCTATCCGACTTCAACGAACTCACCTGTATTCCATTTCCACCGCATTCGAGCTGACCAGAGGGGTTCCCTGGAAGGTCTCGGTCATTCCCAAATCCAATTCGCAAGCCATAACAACGAGATTGAAGAATTCGGAGCTGAATTTCAGTTTGAGCAGGGATCTGATCAGATTCGGTAGCAGAGGCAATTATCACTGATTTGTGGAGCTTGCGGGTCCGAGGTTCTCCCTTGATTGACGACCAAGGAGCTCTTGAGTTGGAATGGTTGAGGAGTAGCTTAGATACTTAAGTTTCATTGCTTTAGCTGTAGTTCATTTCTGCGCAATCTGTTTTCTGCAATTATATCAGTGTGTAGTTTGGTTTCTGAATTGTTTAGCTTAATTAGGCTTTAAATATTCAAGTTAAGTAGCTTAGCAGTTGTTTAGTGGACAATTAGAGTTAATTTCAGTTTGTTTACATTTAGAGATTGCGTATCAGTTTGTCAATGTTGCGTATCAACTTATTTCTGCACAATTTCAGTTTTAGGACAGCACGTTTCTTCTGTTAGCTTCTTAAGTTTGTGTTGAGCAACCCGTAGATGTTTTATATCTTGTCTGAATATTAGGTTTTGCACCCGAATTCAGCTTGCCTTGCATTGAATCATTTCTGAAATTGTTTCTTTTCTGCAATTCCTGCATTTCTGCACTTCTACAAACCTGCGTATCAGATTTTGTTGATGTTCCAGATTGTGTATCAATTTAGCCTCCGCACTGATTTGTATCCAGTTTTGACACGCTTTGTAGTGTACTTTTGCGGTTGAATTAGTTTCCATCGCATCCAATCAAGTTATGAACTGCAATTCTCCTTCACAGCATTGTTCAGCATGCATTTCTGCATATTGCTCCTGCAACTATTAAATTTCTGCATTCCTGCCTTAGTGCCGCATTAGATGTGTTTGAGATTGATTAGCAAATAGCTTCGGACTTCTTTCAGCTCATGCACAGATAACTTCATTGATAGCTCAGCCTCTCAAGCTGAATTAATCAGCTAAACATCCCTTCATTTCTGAATTCTGCATCTTTTCTGAAATTCCTGCACATATTGCATATCAGTTTGTTTTGGTTTGTGTATTAGCTATCTACGATTCCTGTTTCTTGTATCAAGTGGACAAGTGTTTTGTGAACTGTGCATTCAGCGTGTTCCATGTGATCATGCATGCAATCTGCTTTTGAGTTGACTAGTCTTCATCTTTGGGTTCTTTCATTTCCTTTCATCTCTGCACTGTTTGCACTCATTTCTGAATTTTCCCTTTTCAGTCTTGAGCTTCATTAAACAATAGCTTACCTTTTCAAACTGAGTAACTATTTGTGTATCTGAATTTGAAAGTTTCCAGTGTTGCATTTAGCAGGAATTTTAGGCACACAAGATTCTATTCCTTTGTATCAAATTGTGTCAATTTATCCACTTTGTACCAAAAACCAGTTTCGATATCAAGCAAATGAGTGTGTGAATGTGATAAGGTGTGGGACGTTAGCTCATTTTACATCCAATAGTTTCTGAATTCCATTCTCAGTCTTTGCATAGGAATTTTCCAATTGTTGCTTGCATTTAGAGTCAAGTTAGGTTTCGGCAGTGACTTAGTGATTTGTTTAGATTACTTAACATTGGTTGGATTCATTTACTCCGTATTTGACTTGCACTTAATATTAGATTGTTTTCCATTACTTTTCCATTTCTAATTGAAACCAAAATCCAAATATTTATTTGAAACCCAAAAACATAAACGACACCTAAATACAAGCGCGAATCAAACAAACCTTCAACTAGTCCCTGAGAAAAATACGACCTGTGGCCCCTTTACTACGTTTTCATTCTTTGATTGCAAAAAGGGTTTCCAGCTTTCATTTATAAATTCTAAATTTGAGGCCCACATTCGTGACACTTAGTTTGGGCCCCGTCAGGCGCCCCCCCCATGTGTCAACTGATCCGGAATTACCTCGGTCAACCCTTATCCCACTCGAATAGGGCTGAGGATTGACTCTGGGGGCGCCCGGGACGCTGGGGGCGCCCTGGTTGACCTTTTCAGCGAGCTTCTCGGCTGGATCAGAGTTATCCGCTTCGGTGGTTGATAAATACCATTTTATTGATTATTTGAGTTGCTAAAATCCATGTTTGACCTATGTTTTTATTGTTTAATTGTGAATTTACCCTAGGTTTTAGAACTTACCTTTATTTTGGACTTAATTGCAAATTTGCATTAAATTGGATTATTTGGCCACTAAATTCTTGATCTATTTTTGTAGGCATGAAAGGTTCATGGATCTAGGGCATATTGGGTCAAACTTGAGTCGGAAGTGACCCGGGTCGAGTTATCAAGATTATGATTAAATCTGGGTCGTCCGATTCAAAAGCGGCTAGATCTGAGCCATCCGGGACAATCTGAAGTAATCCGAGCTAGGGTTAGGGTTGATCAAGCACTATGATCAAGATCTGAAGGTTTCATCCAAATCAGAGCTAAATCAACCGTTGGATCAAGCTCGGAGGGCTCTAGATCGTCCATTCAAAGACTAAGTTGATCTGGACCATCCATTGCAAATCTAGAGGATCCGAGCTACCACAAGGCAGATCCTGACCCCAGATCATCATCATCAAAGTTTGGCTCCAATTAGAGCAAGATCAGCCGTTGGATTCCCTCAAATCAATCACAGCCGTCCATGCTTAAGTATTTAATCAAATTTCCCAGCTGCTTCAGCCTTCGTCGCGTCTCCGCCGCAGTGCTCTTCTTCTTCAGCTAGTTTCTTCGTTTTTTTCAGAAATTTCTTCATCTAAGGGGCGCGACCCCTCAATCCATCATCAAAGCAAGGGCTAGGTTAGTGAAGAGTTCTCAGTGAGGTTTCAGATTGGATTCTTGCTCAATAGCAAGGCTGCGCGAGGTTTCGGCAGTCTGCTATCCGATTTCAGCGAGCTTAGCTGTGCACCATCGCCACTGCATCTGAGCTATCCAGAGGGGTTCCCTGGAAGGTTTCGGTCATTCCCTAATCCCAATCGCAAGCCACCACAGTGAGTTTGAAGAATTCGGAGCCAAATTTTCGTTTGAGCATGGTCTGATCTGATTCGGTAGCAGAGAAAGTCTTCACTGATTTGTTGAGCTTGCGGGTCTGAGGTTCTCTCTTGATTGACGACCAAGGAGCTTTTGAGTTGGAGAAGGGTTGAGGAGTAGTTTAGATATTTAATTTTCATTTGTTTAGTTGTAATTTACAGTTTCGAGCAATTCTGTTCTGTTCCTACAAATTTCAGTTTTCAGTTGTCTTAGTTTGTAATTCTGAATTGTTTGGTTTCATTAGGTTTTTAATCTTAGAGTTCAGTAATTTAGGAACTTGTTTAGTGATAGAGTGAGTTCAATTTCAGTTTACTTTAGCTTATGTTGTTGCGTGCCATTGGAAACCTTGCCTTTCCTTTCTTGCTTCAGTTATGTATGATGGATAGTTACTTCTGAATCAGTAGGTTTATTACTCCTTAAGCTAATTTAGAGCAGTGTTCCTAGTTAGTCAATCTTGAATTTGCATCCAATTAGTGCTCTATTTCAAATCTGCTAAATTGCTGAATTTCTGCTTTTCTATTTTCGTTTTCAGTTTGTGTCTAAAGTGAATTGTTTGATCTGAAATTCTTCATCCATTCCTGACAAGTTTTTCATTGAAAGTTTGTTTTTCTCAAATTGCATTTGATCAGCTGCAATCCCGACTGTTAGAATCAGTTTTTGGCACAAAAAATTCAGCCCTTGGCACAAGAGTTTCATCTTGTGTGCCAAGTTGTTAGAACACTGATTTGTATCAGATTTTACCAGTTTTTCTGGTGTAGGACAGCTACTGAAGTCTATTGATATCATCTTCAGAATCCTTGAGTTTCTTTGCATTGGTTTGCTTTCCAAAATCATAGCTAGTTTTAGTTAAAGTGTTTGTTCAAATTCTGAATTTCACATGTTTCTATTTGTGTCAAGCTTGTTCATTTCCGAAAATTGCCATCACTGCCTGATTCTTTTGTTTAGCATTTATTTTGCATGTGAACTCAGATTTGCCTTCATAGATTGTTTAAGTGGCTTTGATTGAGTTGTTAGTTGGTTAAGTTCATCAATTGTTATACCTTGTTGAATTCGTCTAGCTAAGATCTTTCTTTTCCTCATGTTTTCCATTTCGAATTGAACCAAAACCCAAATCTTTATTTGAAACCCGAATTCACAAACGACACATAAATACAAGCACGAATCAAACACGACAACTAGCCCCGAGAAAAATACGACCTGTGGCCCCTTTACTACGTTTTCATATTCTTGATTGCAAAAAGGGTTTCCAATTATTCATTCATATCTAAATTTGGTAGACCCACATTCGTGACAGCATATTTTGGGCTTATCAGTGGCTTGGGTGCGGGGCGCCCGGGAGCACGGGGGCGCCCGGGAGCATGGGGGCGCTCGGGAGCACGGGGGCGCCCCGCCCACTTAGCTTCCGAAGCGTACTTTTGCTCTTCTTGTTTTGTATTCACCTTGGGGGCACCCGGGGCACTGGGGGCGCCCTGCTCAGCTGCTGCCTCTCTCCTTTGAGGCGTTCTGAGCTGCAGACACTCATTCCTTCGGTCCTGCATCCAGGGTTAGTCCAAAACAACATAGAGCAATCAATTATTAGTTTTATATAGCCTTAACCGTCTTGGTTCTGACTTTGGGTCTCCAAAATGAAGCCCTAGGTCAAACCGACGCCTACTGTTCCCTCGACGGGGAAAGCGTCCTCACCTACTCCTCTCAGGAGAATTTACCTGTTGCCAACCGGCTCCTTCGGTTGGACTTTTGCCCAGCAGTCCTTCGCCAGGTCTTCAGTTCCAGGCAGTCCTTCGCCTGGTGCCCAGCTGTCCTTCGCCAGGTCTTTCACTCCTAGCAGCCCTTCGCTAGGTGCCCAGCTGCCCTTCGCTGGGTCTTCGGTTCCAGGCAGCCCTTCGCCTGGTGCCTAGCAGTCCTTCGCTAGGTCTTCGATTCCAGGCAGTCCTTCGGCCGGTGCCTAGCAGTCCTTCGCCAGGTGCATAGTAGTCCTTCGCTAGGGCTTTTGTATCCTGGCATTCCTTCGCCAGGTGCCTAGCAGCCCTTCGCTAGGACTTTGTTTCCTGGTAGTCCTTCGCCAGGTGCCTAGCAGCCCTTCGCTAGGACTTCTTTCTGCACACTCAAGTAACTTTGTTAGATCACCAATAATACTTAACTTTGAACCCTTTGCCAATATCAAAACAAGGTTCGATATGGTGCTTCCTGCACCAACAATCTCCCCCTTTTTGATTTATGGTAACACAATTCAAAGTTAAGTAAAAATTACAATAGTTTAATCAAGAAGGTTAAGACCAATAAAACATAGCAATTATGAACAGTCTAAAACCAATGTAATTTGAACAGAAAAAAAATTTTCTCCCCTTGAATCATTGTGTTATAAAATACTTAACTTAACACTTAACTTTGACCTTTCCTCCCCCTTTGACATATATTAAAAACAAACATGGGTGAACAAGTTAAAGTTTTTAAAAAAGTTTTTGCAAACCTAAATTTTGTTACAAAACTTTTACTTGGCTTTGCAAAAAGAATTTTACTTAGGCAAAATTTTGAAGCCAAATTTCCCTAACAAATGGTTCAACTTTGAGAATTGGGAGAAAATTTGTTTTAAAAAACTTTACTTGGAAATACTTTGTGTATTTTGAAAAACAAAATCATTAAAAAAATTTCTAGACAACTTTTTCACTAAAATAAACATTTGCCAAAATTTTAAAAAAATCTTTGCTCAGGCAAATTTTGTTTACTAAGGAAAAATCTACTTAGAAATATTTGCAAAAAGATGCTCTTAGAAATTTTTGAAAGCACTCTTAGAAATTCAACTTTGCTTTTTGAATGAGAGAAAGCTTTTGAAAAACATTTTGATTTTGAACAATTTGAGCTTTTTCTCTCCTTAGCTGTTTATTAATAAAGAAATATATTTTGAAAGAAGTCTTAAGAAAAATTATGTATCAGAGCCTATGAGTTTTGAAAATATAAAAATACTTAGTATAACTCTTGAAAGCCTAGCAAAAAGCTTAAATTGCACCAACAAAGCTCCACTTTGAAAGGTATTGTGCAATTTTGAAAAAAGATTTTGTATTTATAGACAAATCTTTAGAAAATTCACATACTTAGAATACTATTGCCTTAGAAAAGTATTAGTACTTTTGAAAATATTATATTTTGAAAAATAGAAGTACTTTTGAAAGATATTATGCCATTTTTGAAAAATATGCAAGTACTTTTGAAAAAAACAGATTGAGCCTTTTTGGAAAGTCTAAGTACTATTTTTGAAAACTATTAGACTTTGAAAATTATAAATAATTTTTGAAAAGTATTATGCATTTTGAAAACATAATATTTTGCTTGACTAGGTTTCTTTTCCAGTCTGACACAATCCTAGGAACCCTTGTTAACTACAAGGACATTTTCCTAAGTGTCCTGGAAATTCTCAAAACTCAAGTAAATTTCAAAAAGTATTTCAAAAAGGATTTACTAAGCCACAAAAACATTTTGGAAATAGAATATTGGTATTTTCAAAAGAACATTGAAAACTTGTGTATTAAAACAACTTATTTTGAAATGTTCAATAGTTCTTTTAATTTAACCTCCCCCTAAACTTGACATAGTCTTTGGAAGCTTGTTGACCACAAGTATTCTTCCTCTGAGTCCTTAGGGGTCAGTTCAGATCAAAAGAATTATTTAATAATTTCAAAAATAATTTCCAAAGAAAATACTTGTTAGAAATAATTTCTTTTGGTTTAGACTCCCCCTAAATTTGACACATCCTCGGAGTCCTTGTAGGTCATGAAGTGGACCTTCCTCTGTGTCTTTAGGGTTTGTCAAAATCAAAAGCACAATTCTTAAAATGAATTTTGAAGTATTAACATTTTGAAAAAAAAATGATTTGAAACATAATTTCATTCTCCTATTTGAGAAAATGAATATAGAAAACTGAAAAGGGGAAATGATTAAAAAATAGAAGTTTTTTTTAAGTCCCAAAAAAAATATAAATATCTAAGCCCGGATTGCAGACAAAAAAAATATCCTAAGTAATCCTAAGGTGACTTTTTGCCATACAAGAATAAACTGAATGTCTGAGAGAAATGTTTGTATAATGGTAATGGAAAGAAATAAATGTTATGAAATAAATTTCAGGTTAGTGAACAAAAAAAGACTTGATTTTAATTACAATGATTTGAAACATTAACTCTTAGTTAAAAAGTTAAATTTGATTTTTGAGAAAATTAAAATTTAGAGGGTTAAGTTTGTTTAGTTGAATTAAATTTTAATTTTGAAAGTTGTTCGGTTGAATTAAATTTGAATTTTAAAAGTCAGTTGAATTAAATTTGAATTTTAAAGTTAGATGAATTAAATTTGAATTTTAAAAGTCAGATGTATTAAATTTAAATTTTAAAAGTTAGATGAATTAAATTTAATTTATTAAGATTTAATTTAATTGATTTAATTAAGATGAATTTAATTGATTTAATTAAGATTTGATTTTGATTTAATTGAATTAATTTTAGTTTGATTAATTTGAATTAGTTGGTTGGGTTGGACTCAACTTTTAGGTCCTAAGCATCTCACCCATTTCTAAGTGACAAAACAGGATATCCTTAACTGTTTTGTAAGATGCATATTTTAATAGAAAGATTTATTTTAAAAAGGCCATGATTAATTTTGAAAAGTTAAATTAATTTTTAAACCCAATTTAAATTTATTTTGAAAAGAGATATTTGAATCTAAAATTAACTAAAAATTTGTGTTAGATTCGAATTTAACAAAGAGTAAATTGAATTTGAATTTCAAAAATTTGCTTCTAGGTCTTGGCGTGGCACAAGGCCTTCTTTGGCCGTAGCCTTATTGGATCATCAACCCTTTCCTAGACAAAGCCTTTTAGTGAAATTTCATCTTCAAAATTACTTTTTGGTAAATTCTGGTCTAACTAGTTTGGGTCTTGGATCGGTAGCTTCGGCTAGTTTCACTAGTCTAAAGAGACTAAGTAGTGTATACTTGACCTTATTAGAAAAGGCTTCCCTAATGTACTATCATCTCACCTCCACCCAATACTATGTTGTTCAAATTTCAGTTAAGTTGGTTCAGTCCTTAGACTAACCAATCCTAATTCAAAGCATAATAAAATAAACAAGCAAGAAAAGCAATCAACTAAGTCACGTCATAATTGTAATGATATTCTGGATTTTTAGAATTAGCAAGATTGTGAATTAGACTTTCTAGAATTGTGACCTTATGTTTCAATTTTTCATCTTCTTGTTCCAATTTACTAATGTTTGCTTTAACTAATTTATAAGGTTCAATCATATTATTCAAGGTAAATAATGGATTTTCAAATACTGTAAATTTACCTTTAGATTTCTTTTTGGAGGTCTCCCCCTTGATTTTAGTCATCTTTCTTTTGCTTGATTGTTTCTTCAGTATTTTGTAGTGGTCGCGAGTCAACCAGACCAGTTTGGGTCGATCTTCTCCATTGTCTTCTGATTCTGAGTCTGAGTCGGACTCGGGTACTGGTTGAAGCTTCTTCTTTGGATTTTTCCCTGCACTTGAAATTATACCTTCCTCGACCATTATAGTATCAGTCTGATTATATAATTGTAATTCTGGAACAAATTCAAAATTACCATTTTTGTCTCAGTCACTCTGTCTTCTGACTCTGGTTTGGATTCGTGTTCAGACTCTGACTCGGCTGTTTGTGCTTGGACCGAGAGTGCAAGACAGCTTACTTGATCTTCTTCTTCTTTGAGATCTCTTGATGAAGGTTAATCAATTTTTCCCAAATTTCTCTCGCACATCTGAATGGACCTACTAGTTCGAGTTGCTCCTTGGTTAGGCCACATTGTAGGATTGCAGTCGCCTTTGCATCTGTCTCGATCTTCCTCAGAGTTGGTTCGTCCATTTTATCCTAGGCGATCGACATTCCATCTTCTGTAGGTACTGTAAACCCCGTTTGGATTATCATCCATAGCTCTAGATAGGCCTTTAGGTGGGATCCATTAGCCCCTTCCAGGTTCTGAAGTAGAGGCGGACGAACACTGTTCCATTCTTGATTGGCCATTAAGGATAATTGTTGCACACAAAGAGAAGAAATAGAAATGTACCATGACTTGGTCTTGGATTAGTAGTGCGAGAGAGAGAAAAAAAATAGCCCAACAAAAATATTACATGAATTTCGAGGCAGAATAATAAAATAATAATAAAAGCTTTTGAGATAAATTTTTAGACAATGAATATTCTGATTAATAAAAAAATAGGAGTTAAAAAAAGGTTGCTCGAATTAAGGTGGCACGAATTTCGAAAAAAAAATATTAAAATAATGGGAAAAAAATTTATGAAAAATTTTCAAAAATTGATCGTTTTATCAATTCTGACTTATGGTAAAAAAATGAAAATTGAAAATTGAAAAAGGCGAATAAGATCGAGTGGTGTTGTACCAATCTCGATTAACAAAAAGAAAAGAAATGAAATGAAAATTTTCGTAAATCCGAAAATAAATCTCAAATTGGTGGTTGCACCAAATTTGAGCTTCCCTGCTCTGATACCACTTGTTGGATCGAGAAGAACGATAGAGGGAGGGTGAATATCGTTAAACGTTCGGATTTGTAAAAGAGAATTAGCAGCGGAAATAAATAAAGTAAAACACACGCGAACACCACGATTTTACTTGGTTCGGAGTCGCGGTCAGCTCCTACTCCAAGGCTTACGGTCGTTGACCGTTTACTGCGGGCAATTCTATATGTGCGCAAAAACAGTTTACAAAATGTATTATAAGAATAGTACAGTAAACATAAAAGCAGCTCTTCGTTACCGACGTCCGGTGTAGATTGTATTTTTGGAGCAGAGGGACGTCGTCGGCGCTTGTATCTCGAGTCAGGAGGTTTCCGGAGCAGAGTGAGGGAGTAGAAGAGTGTGAATGCGTTGGAAGAATTGTTTTTCAGAAGCCTTGATGTTGGGTGCTATTTATAGCACTTCGGGGCGCCCTGAATGTTGGGGGCGCCCCCCCACGTGTCAACCGATCCGGAATTACCTCGGTCAGCCCTTATCCCACTCGAATAGGGATGAGGATTGACTCTGGGGGCGCCCGGGACGCTGGGGGCGCCCTGTTTGACCTTTTCAGCGAGCTTCTCGGCTGGATCAGAGTTATCCACTTCGGTGGCTTAGGTGCGGGGTGCCCTGGAGCACGGGGGCGCCCGGGAGCACGAGGGCGCCCGGGAGCACGGGGGCGCCCCGCCCACTTAGCTTCCGAAGCGTACTTTTGCTCTTCTTGTTTTGTATTCACCTTGGGGGCGCCCGGGGCACTGGGGGCACCCTGTTCAGCTGCTGCCTCTCTCCTTTGAGGCGTTCTGAGCTGCAGACACTCATTCCTTCGGTCCTGCATCCAGGGTTAGTTCAAAACAACATAGAGCAATCAATTATTAGTTTTATACAGCCTTAGCTGTCTTGGTTCTGACTTTGGGTCTCCAAAATGGAGCCCTAGGTCGAACCGACGCCTACTGTTCCCTTGACGGGGAACGCGTCCTCACCTACTCCTCTCGGGAGAATTTACCTGTTACCAACCGGCTCCTCCAGTTGGACTTTTGCCCTGCAGTCCTTCGCCAGGTCTTCAGTTCCAGGCAGTCCTTCGCCTGGTGCCCAGCTGTCCTTCGCCAGGTCTTTCACTCCTAGAAGCCCTTCGCTAGGTGCCCAGCTGCCCTTCGCTCGGTCTTCGGTTCCAGGCAGCCCTTCGCCTGGTGCCTAGCAGTCCTTCGCTAGGTCTTCGATTCCAGGCAGTCCTTCGCCTGGTGCCTAGCAGTTCTTCGCTAGGGCTTTTGTATCCTGGCATTCCTTCGCCAGGTGCCTAGCAGCCCTTCGCTAGGACTTTGTTTCCTGGCAGTCCTTCGCCAGGTGCCTAGCAGCCCTTCACTAGGACTTCTTTCTGCACACTCAAGTAACTTTGTTAGATCACCAATAATACTTAACTTTGAACCCTTTGCCAATATCAAAACAAGGTTCGATATGGTGCTTCCTGCACCAACAACTTATACCTACTGAGCAGTCATAGGTTGAGTTGAAACCACTGTCAGAATATTTAGAGTATGCTTATTTGCCAGAAAGTGTAGGGACTTGCATGGTGGAAGCAAGGACCCAAGAATCACCTCTTTTAGTTGTATGTCCACCGGAACCTGAGCCTGAGGTGGAGCCTTTACCTGACCAGGAGGAGGCCATAGTTACATCTACCATTGTAGAACCTTCAGGTATTTTTCAGCACGACAAGGTAAGTATTTCTCCTAATTTTTTAGAACAACTAATAGAGGTACCTAAGGTTGATTTTATTGGCTGTGATGCATTTCTTGATACATCTTATATAGAGACTGATTGTGAAAAACTCATAGAGGTACCTAAGGTTGATTTTGTTTGATGTGATGCATTTCTTGATACATCCTATGTAGAGACTGATAGTGAAAAATTCATAGAGGTGTCCAAAGTTGATTTTATTGGCTGTGATGCATTTCTTGATACATCTTATGTAGAGACTGATTGTGAAAAATTCATAGAGGCTCCCAAGGTTGATTTTATTGGCTATGATGCATTTCTTGATACATCTTATGTAGAGACTGATTGTGAAAAACTCATAGAGGCACCCAAGGTTGATTTTATTGGATGTGATGCATTTCTTGATACATTCTATGTAGAGATTGTTTGTATTTCATTTCTTTCTTACCTTGCATGCGTGCGGGAGGTATTTTCGTTTCATGGTTTTGCAGGGTGTCATCGACTTCTTGAGTGGGTGCTCCAATTAAATAGCCTCCAACCTCCCGGAAGGACTTCCAAAGAGCAAATAGTGGGAGGAGTTCAGTTTACTTTGACTTGTGGCAATTCACCCCGAGAGTGGATTTTGCACCTTAATCGCCTTCGACCACCGGGACATACTTATGCGAAGTTGATGAGGGAGAGTGCAATGCGCTATGATATTAATCACGTGAGGATAGCTCTCTCGACCAACCAAACTACCCCACTACCTAGATGGATGCTCCGTGCTCTTTACCCTACTTGAAGGGGAGTTTGTTCTTTCTTGGGCTCTTATTTCATTGTATATACCATTTTCATATTTTCTAGAAGTAAAATTTTCTTTTACAATGAGTTCTTGCTAATAAATGCTTAGATAGTGAAGAATGAATAAAGAGTCATTATAGATACCATTTTATCCCTTTTGGCATTTTATTTCATGCATGAGTTGGAATAAATGTATCTCTCTAGATTTTCTTAATATCATTTTAGAGTCCTTTGAAAGTGAATTAAATTTGGTAGTTAAAACTTAGGATTTGAGCTCATGGATGAAAATTCTTGGATACTTGAGTACTACTTAGTTATGGACTCTAGATTGATGACTTGAGATGAATTCTTTTTACCTAGTGAGGATTGACCTAATTTTTGTGATACACACATGTGATTATACTCTAGAACTTGCTTAGGTTCTTTCAAAACTATATTTCTATGATTGGACCACATTTATAGAGGTGAATGAAGGATCGTCTAGGCGTGCTAGAGGGGGGGTGAATAGCACTTTTTCACGTTTTGGATCTCTACAGAAGTGTTAGCGCAGCGGAAATAATATGCAAAGAAAATCAAGACAATGCTAACACTTATCGTTTACTTGGTATCCACCCAGATGGGTGACTAGTCCAAGGATCCACGCCGCGAGCACCACTTTTCACTATCAAAAACTCTCCTTGAGGTGGAGAAACCTTTACAATCGATCTTCCTCTTTTCAGAATACAGTAGAATACAAGAGAGGAAGTGGAAAATGCTCTTCAGATGAGCAACACTTTGACACTGTACGGAACCGTACCGTGCACGTGTAAAAAGGTGCTCCTTTTATAGGTGAACAGGACAGACTCGCAGTCTGTCCAGCCCCGCACCAGTCGACTAGCCTAGCATTAATTGCTAGCCAACGGCTAGTTTTTGGGGTATACCAGTCGACTGCCCAAATGCCAGTCGACTGGTCCGAGGCCGCAAACTTTCTGTGGGTTTTGGCAGTCGACTGCCCTGCTTCACAGCTCAGTTCCAGCCACTCCGGACCTTCTCCTTCACGTGTGCCTTCAGGTCTGCTCCCTTGGCTTGCCCCTTGAAGTCCTCTTCCTCTGGCTATCGTCCCTCAAATGTGGACGCAAGCCTTCCCTTGGCTTGCCTCCATGCCATCCTTCACGTGTGCCCTTGAAGTCCACTTCCTGGCTTGCCCTTGGAGCTCTCCTACCTCGGCTCTCGTCCCTCGGATATGTCCACCATGTGTGATTCTCCAAGTCCTGCAAACTCAATCACACACATCAAATACAACATACACTCTAACCTTAAACATATTCACCCACACACATCAAAACCATGATCTTCCAATCATTTAAGGGTTGATTGCCTCAACAATCTCCCCCTTTCTGATGTGTGGCAATATGTTTAAGTTAGTGATAAATAACAGTCATAATAACAATAGCAAAAGATAGCAATTGAAAAATATAAGACATAGTGACCCTAAGAGGTAACCTCCCCCTTAATCTATGTCTTTTCCCCATTTTCAATTCTAATCACAATCCAAGTTAAGTTTACACTTAACAACAGCAACATTAAAAATATAAGACATATCAGAACCTAAGAGGTACCTCCCCCTTAATCCATGTCTTCTCCCCATTTTTAACCTTTCAAGGTCTAAGTTAGACAAAATACCTAAAATCATCCATTTTAAGTCAAAATTCTAACTTAAACCATCCATTCTCCCCCTTTGACACCATCAAAACGATTGCCTCAAGCAACCAAACCCTATGGCATCAAATGAGAGAAAGTTGGAATTCTGAAATTTCTCACAGAGGTTGAAATTGGTCGTGCCAGTCGACTGCCCATGGGGCAGTCGACTGATACGCCATCAGTCTGATTTTTCAGCTTTTCTGCCGAATTTCAGAAACTCCCAGAAAATTCCAAAAATTATAAAATTTTGCATACATATTTGAAATGATATACTCTATCAAGGAAAAATATTAGTCCATATAGAATTTCAAACATGCATGACTTTTGATAAAAATCCAAAAGTTTTGAAAACCACTACATTTTGTATCAAACTTTGAATCCAATTTTGCAATTATATGACTTTTAAAAACATGGCAAAGTATATAAAACATGAAATGGTTTTCAAAGGTTTAAAATGTCCAACTATAATCTTTGGGCAATGTGTCCATTGATTAAACACTTGCCTTCCCCATAGTTGGTCTAGTTTTCATATTTTGATACTTCTAATGTAACGACCCGACCCGTTTGGCAGCCCATTTACCGGCCCATTTACCGGCCATCACGACCGTCGTACCATCGTACCGTCGACCGTCGACCGTGCCGTTACCAATACTAGGTCTTCCCACTTCCTGGGCAGTGGATTTTTGCCTTCCCAGGATTCGAACCCTAGACCCAGGCTTAAATCTAGTTCTTTATGAATCCTGAATACCAATTGGTTGTAACGACCCGGCCCGTTTGGCGGCCCATTTACCGGCCCTCACAACCATCGTACGTCGTACTGTCGACCGTCGACCGTGCCATTACCATACTAGGCCTTCCCACCGCCTGGTCGGTGGATTTTTGCCTTCCCAGGATTCGAACCCTAGACCCAGGCTTAAATCTAGTTCTTTATGAATCCTGAATACCAATTGAGCTATAGCTCAATTGGTATTCAGGATTCATAAAGAAGTAGATTTAAGCCTGGGTCTAGGGTTCGAATCCTAGGAAGGCAAAAATCCACCGACCAGGCAGTGGGAAGGCCAAGTATGGTAACGACACGAGCACCTTTATATTGTAACGACCCGGCCCATTTACCGGCCCTCACGACCGTCGTACCGTCGTACCGTCGACCGTCGACCGTGCCGTTACCAATACTAGGTCTTCCCACTTCCTGGGCAGTGGATTTTTGCCTTCCCAGGATTCGAACCCTAGACCCAGGCTTAAATCTAGTTCTTTATGAATCCTGAATACCAATTGAGCTATATTGGTATTCAGGATTCATAAAGAACTAGATTTAAGCCTGGGTCTAGGGTTCGAATCCTGGGAAGGCAAAAATCCACTGCCCAGGAAGTGGGAAGACCTAGTATTGGTAACGGCACGGTCAACGGTTGATGGTACGATGGTCGTGAGGGCCGGTAAATGGGTCGCCAAATGGGCCGGGTTGTTACAATAAAAAGGCGCCTTTTTATTGTAACGACCCGGCCCATTTGGCGGCCCATTTACCGGCCTATTTACCGGCCCTCACGACCGTCGTACTGTCGACCGTGCCGTTACCATATTAGGCCTTCCCACCGCCTGGTCGGTGGATTTTTGCCTTCCCAGGATTCGAACCCTAGACCCAGGCTTAAATCTAGTTCTTTAAGAATCCTGAATACCATAACTCAATTGGTATTCAGGATTCTTAAAGAACTAGATTTAAGCCTGGGACTAGGGTTCGAATCCTGGGAAGGCAAAAATCCACTGCCCAGGAAGTGAGAAGAACTAGTATTGGTAACGGCACGGTCGACGGTCGACGGTACGACGGTCGACGGTACGACGGTCGTGAGGGCCGGTAAATGAGCCGGTAAATGGACCGCCAAACGGGCCGGGTCGTTACATCTAATGGTCCAACAATGTGCCACAAGCACAAGTGAGCCAAATGTATCATCCTAATGGATCATACACCCTTTTTCAAAGCTAATATCTCCATGTTCATCCTAAACTTCCATAAAACACATTCCAAGGCCTCTTCTTAAGGATGTAAACTCCGATTCGGGAAGAGGCTTGGTGAAGATGTCGGCTAGGTTCGACTTTGATTCAACATAGTGTAGTTCTATGTCTTCCCTTGCCACATGGTCTCTAATGAAGTGATGTTTTACTTCAAAGTGTTTTGTCCTAGAATGGTGAACCGGATTTTTAGTTAACTTGATTGTGCTTACATTATCACACAAGACTTTGACTTTGGTGTAATGCAACTCATAATCCTCTAAGGTGTGCATGATCCAAAGGAGTTGGAAAACACACCCACTCATTGCCACATATTCTGCTTCCGTTGTTGATAGGGCAACGCATGGTTATTTCCTACTACTCCAACTAACTAAGGAAGACCCAAGGAATTGACACCCTCCACTTGTACTCTTCCTATCTAGCTTACAACACGCATAGTCCGAGTTGGTGTATCCAATTAGATCAATACTAGGAGTTCTAGGATACCAAAGTCCGACATTAAGGGTCCCTTTCACATACCTTAAGATCCTCTTAACTACAATCAAATGGGACTCTTTGGCACAAGATTGGTACCTTGCACACATACCTACCGCAAAAAGTATGTCGGGTCTACTAGCGGTTAGGTATAGGAGGCTACCAATCATGCTTCTATATTGTTTAGAGTCTATCATTTTCCCTTCAATGTCACTATCCATTTTAACATTGGTTCCTATGGGTGTAGATGCTACCTTAGCATTTTCAAAACCAAATTTCTTTAACATCTCCTTAGCATATTTGGTTTGAAAGACATGTGTACCTTCATTAGTTTGCTTAACTCGAAGGCCTAAAAAGAATGTTAACTCTCCTACAAGATGTTGGGACCGGGTGCATATTGACATGGATGCGAGTTCGTAATTTCAAAATTAATTACGTGGAGTGGAAGGTTTAGCATAAATAATTTCTCTAAATCATTTAACTACACATCTAAGCATGCAATTTTATCTTGTGTAGACATGATCATATATTTGAAATTTTGTAGAAACATAAACTAATTTATGTATTACCTCGCGTAACTCGAAGGAAGGGACGAGATCCAACCGTAAGCATCCCTTGGAAGCTCCGCCTCTATTCGCGTCCACGCAGAGTATCTTCGGGATGACTTCGCAAAGCCATGAATTTTGTGTTCTCGAGAACTACTAGATTCTCCGAGAATGCGATAAGAAAAACCAAGAGAGAAGTCGGAAGACTAAACCACAAAAGGATGGCCGGAATCAAAATTCCGGCGAAGCAAAAGAAGAGGCTAGCGGCAAAAGGATCCTTGCGGCAAACTCTAATTCCGGCAGCACCTTCTTCCGGCCAAGAGATAGCCGGAGCTTCCTTCTCTGGCAGCAGGTGGTGGTCGGCAGGGAAAGGGCAGGGGCGGCCGGCTGGTGCTCCTTCTTGGGCTGGTTGGCGCACGGCAAGAAGGGGAGAAGAGAAGGAGAGAAAGAGAGGGAGAGAGCCTATGCCTTCATCTCTTCGATTATCACCCAAGCCTTGCCTTGGATCCTTTATATAGTGGCCTCTCAACCATCAAGCCTCTCAAATATGGAATAACTTATTCCATCATGCCAAGTTTGATTTTATATCATGGTTAAAATCATATTTTAATCCATGATAAAAAATCAATCAAGTCTCTTCTCTCCAATGGAATAAATTTCCTTATCATGGTAAATCAATCCATGATTGATTTTATAAAATAAACCAATCCATGGTTCATTTTAATTTCCATGAAAAATAAACCAAACCTTGGTTTATTATATAAAAATTTATATCATCCATAATTTTATAAAACAAATCACACTTGGTTTATTTTATAAATTGAACCAAAAACTTGGTTCTCTCCCTTTGTTATGGTCGACCAAGCAAAGAGGATGGAGGCCCTCTTTGGCCGGCCCATCCAAGCCAAGCCCCAATGAATTAAACTTATTTAATTCATCTATTAAGTCTTCAAAAAACTTAGTCATTTTACGCTTCCAATGTGTCTCTGAAAAATTCAGATTCTACTTATCGTTTGGCTCAACCAAACTTAATCTCTCTTGATTGGAAAATCCAATTTTCAACTTGTTTTAAATCCTCAGATTACTCGTAGTGCGTGTGACTAAATAGGCATTCGATTTATGTTGGCCGTCTATAATTAATCAATTATAGAACGATCATGAGTGGCACCTAGTAGTACATCATGATCCCCAATTAATCGAAAGATCAACGGTTGACCTCAGAAACAATTCTGAAACCCTTCAGTAGCTATAATGAATTGTGCCTCATTCCCTTCACCATCTCATACCCACTTGGTTCAGGACATGGTCTATGTGTGTCAGTCCCCACTAGGCTGACTACGTCACACCTAGCCTAAGTAACGTTTTCTCGTCCTACGGATTCTAATTACTCTCATGTATTTAAGAGATTCATACTCTGAACATGTCATGCTCTGGCCAGAGGCTTCGAGTAACAATCCGACGATAGGCCTGGGTATACATCTCCTCGCAAAGAGTGGTGAATCCTTTGTAGGCTGTTGAAACATCCTCGGGCACTTCGGCTTATACCCAATCATCCTGGGTCCACACCTCCTTGGAGATGCTTGCTTAAGATGTCAAAGTATAAGTCTCCATGACCAAGATGACTTGAACACCGTAAGTCAAAGGAACACCGCACTTAAGCTGCAGTAAGAACTTCACTGACATATCTATATGTAGACTACCATATGATGTTTTACAGCCAGTCACTCCAATGAACTAATTCCCTTAACTAGCATTCATGTTTATCTCCGGACATCTCAATGTCACCAGCCAGTGAGAATCAGATGATTAGAGAATAACCCATGCTAGTCTCAACAGAATTGATAGTGTCCGTATTTATCAATTCATTGACTAGGACAATTTCAATACTTCACAATTGCACATGTAGAGATAATCACTAGTTGTGAATTCATCACAAATTCTCTCATGTTGTGAATTGTATTGAAGACATTCAGTAAATGAGTTTAAGATATCAATCAAATACACAAACATGTATACTCAAATAGTAAATATTCATTTATTAAAATAAATGATTATAATTGTAAGGCGATTGCCTTAGGACACTTCTCTCATATCACTAACAAACTCCCACTTGGCCTAATGCCAATCGCTACGGTACCCAATACCACAGGCTCTAACATGACCCTCAAACTTGCTTTGAGACAAGGCCTTAGTTAAAGGATCCGCTAAATTCCTTTCAGTGGGAATTTTCTCAATTTGTATATCATTCCTACTTATAATCTCTCTGATCAGATGATAGCGGCGAAGCACATGTTTGGATCGCTGATGAGACCTTGGTTCCTTCGCTTGTGCAATAGCTCCATTGTTGTCGCAGTAAACCGGTATTGCTTCATCAATGGTTGGAACCACACCAAGTTCTGAGACAAACTTCTTGATCCAGACTGCTTCCTTTGTTGCTTCCGAAGCTGCAATATATTCCGCTTTCGTGGTAGAATCCGCTACGGTGTCTTGCTTGGAACTCTTCCAACTTATTGCGCCTCCATTCAAAATAAATACATATCCGGACTAAGATGTGGAGTCATCCTTATCTGTCTGGAAACTGGCATCTGTATACCCACTTATTACCATATCACCTTCTCCATATATTAGGAACACATCCTTAGTGTTTCTTAAGTACTTGAGGATTGTCTTGACAGCCGCCCAATGATCCATTCCTGGATCAGACTGGTATCTGCTTGTGACTCTCAAAGCATACGATACATTGGGCCTAGTACATAACATACCATACATGATAGATCCTATCGCGGATGCATAAGGAATCTTATTCATGCAAATCCTCTCATCTTCTGTGCGCGGACACATAGACTTCGAAAGGTTGATCCCATGCCTGATGGGAAGGTAACCTTTCTTGGATTCCGACATGCTAAACCTTTCTAGCACTCGGTCTATATATGTAGACTACGAAAGACCAAGCAACCGTTTTGACCTATCTCTATAGATTCTAATCCCAAGGATATAGGTTGCTTCTCCCAGGTCTTTCATGGAGAAAGTTTTGGACAACCAAATTTTAACTGACTGTAAGACTGATATATCGTTTCCTATAAGTAATATGTCATCGACATATAACACTAGGAATACGACTGCACTCCCACTAACCTTCTTGTACACACAAGGTTCGTCAGGATTTTGTGAGAAATCAAACTCTTTGATTGTCTCATCAAAACGGATGTTCCAGCTCCTGGATGCTTGCTTTAGTCCATATATGGATCGTCGAAGCTTGCATACTTTGGTTTTATTAACCGATGTGAAACCTTCAGGTTGTATCATGTATACATCTCAAGCAGGTTTCCATTAAGGAAAGCTATTTTCACATCCATTTGCCATATCTCATAATCATAATGAGCTGCTATGGCCAGGAGCATCCGAATGGATTTAAGCGTAGCTATTGGCGAATAGGTTTCGTCATAATCAATTCCTTGTTTCTGACGATATCCTTTTGCCACTAATCTAGCCTTAAAGGTAACAACATTACCTTCCATGTCGGTTTTCTTCTTGAAAACCCACTTGCACCCTATGGGCTTAATCCCTTCAGGTGGGTTAACCAAGTCCCATACTTGATTTTTGTACATGGAATCCATTTCCGACTTCATGCTTTCAAGCCATTTATCCCT